>PVKS010007967.1:37898-70555 GCA_004027875.1 Aplodontia rufa | reverse complement strand
GTGTGTGTGTGTGTGTGTGTGTGTGTGTGTGTGAGTGTATGTGTGTCTGTGTGTCTGTGTGTGTGTCTGTACATGTGTGCATGTGTGTGCTTGCATGTATGCGTGCATGTCTGTGTGTTGTGTGTGTATTTATGTGTGTGTGTTTGTGTATGTGTGTGTTTGTGTGTATTGTGTCTGTGTACATGTGCATGTGTGTATGTGTGTATGTTTGTGTATGTGTGTATTTGTGTTTTTGTGTATGTGTGTTTGTGTATGTGTGTGTTTGTGTATAGTGTATGTGTGTATGTTTGTGTGTGTTTATGTGTGTGTTTGTATGTGTATGTGTGTATATTTGTGTACGTTTAATTATGTTATGTATTTATGTGTGTGTTTGTGTATGTGTGTATTGTGTGTATGTGTGTGTCTGTGTGTGTCTCTGTGTTTGTGCATATGTGTATGTGTTTATATGTGTGTTTGTATGTTATGTGTGTATGTGTGCATATGTTATGTGTGCATGTGTTATGTGTGCATGTGTTATGTGTGTATGCTTGTGTATGTGTATGTGTATGTGTGCATGTGTGTGTATGTGTGTATGTGTATGTGTGTATGTGTGCATGCTTGTGTGTGTGTGCATGTGTGTGTATGTTTGTGTATGTGTATATGTGTGTGTGTGTGTCTGTGTGGGGGTTGTGTATTTTGTCACTCTAAAGTTAATAAAATGTTTTTGCTTTGTTTTCCATGAGCAATAATAAAAAGTGAGCTATCACTGCAGTTGAGTTTTCTAATTCTTTTTTAGAAAGAAGCCTCAACGCTTCTTACTGACTGAGCCCCAGTCCACCAGTGCATCTGCTTGGTGGCTTTTCCATCATCTGACACCACGCGCAGCCAGGACACGGCCGTTTCACCCTGGAGGTCAAGCTATGCGTAGCCTAGGTGAAGGGGTCCCTTGTTTGGAAGTGGCAACATTCTTACATCTGTTTCAGCCCAGAAATAAGTTATTTCAAAGGATTACAAGTGATACTTAGAATACATGAAATGAAGCTTTCAATTCAGGCAAACAGTTTCTGGGAAATTAAACTTCTCTTGGCTGCCTGGCAGGATCAAGTACACTTTGATTTCCTTACATTTATCCTGCAAAATTTCAAGGTGGGATTCTGCTCCTCAATGAGCTCACAGGCGTATTTCAGATGAACTAGTACCGGGCTTTGAAATGATGTAAACACATTTGTGTAAAATGTGCTTGCACCTGGGTAAACGTTGAGACACAAATCAAGATAACAGGAGTGGAAACTGCCTTCTTGCCACTTTCCCATCTCGCTGCGGGACCCTAACGCATGCAGGTCACTGGTGACGTCAGGGACAATGTATAAAACAGGAACCTTCGCCTTGTCCAGCAAGAGGTCTGACTCTGGTGCTTGTCTTCTGGAGTGTGTGGTCTGCAGAGGCCGAGCAGGAGCACCTTGGTTGGGTGGTGGCTGGCCAGGACAGACACAGGAAGAGAGATTGGGCCACACCTGGGGGGCTGGAGACCAGGTCCGAGCTCAGCCACATGGGCTCCAACCAACTTACCATGGCCACACCCCGGGGTCCGCGTTCTGACTCTGGCCCGGATTTGGACTTGTGAAGTTACCCACGTCACTGCTGCAGGGCAGCTCACACTGACTCCACGGGGTGACCCATGGAGCTCCATGTAGGGACCTCCCAGCCGACCCAGGGGGTTCCTCCCGTGACTGGTTTTCATCTGCATCCTCTCCGTTCAGTAAACCCTCCCATGCACAGGTGGCTCCCAGGAGCCCCATGGGCCATTCTAGAAGACTATTAAAGGTGAGGTGTCTTGGGGGCCCTGGGACCTGCAGCCCTATCAGCAGTGAGGGTGCTCTTGTAAACATGGGTCCCTCAAAATGCATCACTCAACATTCTTCAGAGACTAAACCAAATATTTTATTTCTGTTTTTCATTATTTATAACTTGTCATCAAAATCATAAGTGCCCATGGGTTATAAAGCCAAGTAGTTCAAAAAGAGGAGGGCACTATTACAGAGAAGGGCACTTCCTGCCTCAGGCCTGACGAGTCTGGCAGCAGCTGCCTGATCCTGGCACCTTCCTGTGACATGGAGCTCTGTGGATCTAAATAGCGTGCTTTCCTGCTGCCTCCCTCTCCTATTGTACACCGCATTCGTGTTTCTCCTCCAGGAAGGTTTGGAACTCATTTCATTTCTATGCACACTCTCTCCTTCCCTCACCCTGCACTCTTCTTAAAATGAACTTCCAGTGGAGTCGTATTTCTGATTGGTTCAGGGTGGGTGTTTTCTCCCACGTGAGGCACGGAACACGCTATGGCTATATTGCCTTTCTTCTCCCACTTCTCTGCTTTTCCCTGACTTAGCAGTTGTTTTCTACATGGCCTCCTTTCCCTCGTTATTTCGCAACCTTTCCCTGGAATGCTAGGTTCTGGGCTCCCCCGGGCCACCTGCTTCCTGGGTGCACTTGTACCATGCGGTCATGCCGGCGGCTTTGCTCCTGCTTTGCGTTGGTCCCCTGTGTCCTGCTCCTCGGTCCTCTGGACCCACATGCTAATTTTTTTATTTTTTTTTAAAGACAGAGGGACAGTGAGAGAGACAAAGAAAGAGAAACAACTTTATTGAGTTTTTCACATGGCCTTCGTTGCTCCAACACTTAGTTGTGTGCGTGGTGCTGGGGTTTGAACCTGGGTCCTCATGCTTGCCAGGCAAGTGCCGTAACCACTGAGCCACCGCTCTAGCCCCCCCCCCCCGCATGCTATTTTTGAGGGGCAGGTCCTGGATGGCTTTAGAAGAAGGAGGGGGTAGGGCTCCTACCAAGACCTCCAGAGTCTGCAGGTGTCTGTTTCTCCTCCACCCCTGACTCCTGGTAGAGCTGGCTTGGAGTCCCAGGTGAGTCAACCCCTTTCTGGGTGTCCATGGATCATCCTAACTGTCTCCCACCTCTGGGATATTTTCTTATTTCTCAGGGGCCTGAAATTTTGCAGCAATGTTTTGTGACTTAAAGTATTTTATCTTTCTAGCACTTGTTTGTTTTGTTTGGTGTTTAATCCTACTTGGTGCTGAGGGGTCAAATTGGGGACCTGATGTGATCCTGCATCAGGTTCAATACTCTTATTTCTACCCTCTGCGTCTCTGTTCTGTCCTTCATTAGTCAGGTAGTGAAACTTATCACTTCCTGCTCCTCCTATCCGGCTGCATCTTGGGTCTCCCTTCGTATCTGGGAGAGGGACTTGAGAAAGGCTTTCCGTGGTCTGGACGCATGAGGAGCCTGCACATGGGACCTAGGCCTGTCCATCAGCCACCACAGAGCTCCCTCTTGCATACTGGGTGGGCAGGGAAGGACAGCCCCTCATGCTCCACCATCCCTTCTGTCCCTGTCCAAGTTCCAATGCTGTGTGATTTCATCTCCCCGTGTCTTGAATTGATATCTTTTTATCTGAAGGAGGAGGCAGCAGGAGTAAAAGAATTTGCTCTCATCTACCCAGTTAGTCCCTTACCCTGGGGAAGCCTGCAAAGGCCACTGCGTTAAAGTCCGCAAATGAGAGCCTGTTTTTACAAGCAATAATGGAAATCACAAGCTTTCTGTTTGTTTAGTCAATGAGTAGTCACTGAGACTGGGGAGCCCGGGGGGTGCTCACCATCCTCACCCTGTCTGCTCACTGTTTGGGGAACATTACAAATTTATTTCTGAGATTTTTTATCTGACTGGAGATGAGCATAAACAACATACATAAATGCTCAGAGATTCTCCCTTTAGTGCATTCCTGAAGTTTCCTTCACCCAGAGAAAGGCGGAGGTGGGGACCAGCCCAGGCCCTGAGCTGGACTCCCCTGTAGCCCCTTGATTGATGATGGCCTCAATTGACAGATGTGGCTGCAGCCATCGATATCAATTGTGAGGACTGACAGTAGGGAACAATATGGGCCGTGCTTGCTGTCCCGTGATTTGTTTTACAGAGTGTACGCAGACGTGACCTTACACCCAGGTATTAACTGACATGCCGGGAGAACGTGGCTGCCTTTAAATTATGTCAAGGTTTGCTTCAAGTAGCATTGCTAGGGACTCTGGCGCCCTCCTGAAGTGCAGCCAGGGTGGCCTCTCTTCTCCCTGCCGTATGGTTTTGCTTCAATATTGCTTTCAGTGAAACAGGAAAAGAGCAACACAGATCCCTTTAACATCGCAGGTAGATGGTGACACTGAACAGCAGTAAATACTCATGTGCACACACACATATTTGAAAAAAGAAGCCCACATATTTAACATTTTAATTTTAAATGGTTTGCGCTCTATATAAACTATACAAATGACCCTTTCAACAGAATGGAGACTGCTAACATTGTGGTACATTTCTCCTGATTACCTAAATTCCACTTATAAAGATTTTGTGTTTATGATAACTTTGACACTTCCTGTCGCAAAACGAAGTTGACTGTGGTGCTGTCAGTGTATAAAAATGACGCATTCCCTGCACATTCAGGACTTTAGATGTTTTCTTCTTCATATATTTTGAGGGTTCTGAGAAAGCCAGTGAATGCTCAATGCATATTCTAAAGTGAACGCTTTCCCTATCCAAACCTCAGAAAGTCTTTAAAAATTGGAGCTCAAAGAAATACCTTCTGTATATTAAAAAGGAATGTAAATTTGGCTCTAAGAATTTTCCATGGAAACTTCACTTGCACATTCATGCTTAACAATGTTTTACTTAATACTCCTGCTCCTAGGAAGCCCTAATTAATAGTTTCGGTAACTATCAATATAGCTCATGACAGAAAATCCTGAGCAATGAATGGGTTGAGCTCTCTCCGGGGTCAGAGGTCCAGCTGCTGCAGCCCCATCAAAGAAGTGGGCAGGGCAGGGCGGGACCCAGAAGGGACCCTCAGTGCATGGATTAGGGAGCCCCTTCTTCCACACCAAGGAGACTGGCACATTTGACTCTCCTGGCAACTCCAGAAGAGAGGTTCAAACCTTTCTAACTTTAGGGAAGAACGCATGCACCCACCGAAAGGAGAGAAAATAATACAGCTTGAAATGGGGCTTTTAAGTCCAACAATTTATGTATAGTCCTCAATCTGCCCTGACCACTTGCTCACCCCATGAAGTGGTGTTTAATTTAAGTCCAGCTGCAGCTGAACATACAGTGTGCAAATGTGCCAGGACCCCGGGATCCTGGGCGACTGGAGGAGGGAGGAGCTGCTGACTGTGCCCTGCACTCAGAAGAGCCAGGAGAGGGGTGGGGAGTAGGGAGTGGAGGGACCGAGCAGCTGAATGTCTCAGCCCGCGGAGCTGCGCGCCCAGGCAACGTGGCGCGCGTGCCCCTGGGCCGCGGTGGTGTATGGTTGGGAAACCCGGTAGTCCCAGAAATGTTTTAGTTTAGCAAAAGGACGACATGAATAAAATTCTCTGTTCCCTCTCCCTTTCTGCTGGAATGGAGCACTTGAGCCATCTGCCTTCCCCGGTGACAGCATGCTGTTTATTCAAATGAGGCTCTGCACACAAAGGTGGCCTCAGTGGGCCGGTCAGCCTGTCTCCCCAGCAGGAGCCCCCACTTTATGGTAGCTTTGAAAGTCTGCCTTAGTGGCGGGAGAACCGATGTGAGGAGCACAAAAGGATACAGTGTGGTCTAATGTATGCGCCTTTCCTGTGGAACCCTAACGGTGCTGTGCTGCGGGAATTTACACGAACCCTATCGGAATTAAAAAGAGACATTTATTTCATTCAGAGAATGCAGTGACTTCCACTGCTTGTGCTGCCGCAAAGCCCGGCTTTGAAAGGGCCTTTCATTGTGCAGGAAGAAAGCGCCTGGCCCGGAGCTTGGGGGCCAGCCCCGCATGCCTAGCAACCCCGCGCACTGCTCCCAGGGCCCTGGGCTGGGCCTTTCCGTCCACCCTTAATTGATTGGGTTAATATAAACCCAGCACTGCTGGCACTTGTGTGGCCCCCACAATAAGGCTGTTGTGGGCTTCCCTCCGCTCTTGTGTCCCCCAGTTAGGAATGTGTCACTTTGCACAGTTCAAAAGTGTGAGCAAGTGGAAAGCCCCACAATCACTTCATTAATGATTTGTAAACAGCACCCAGAGCTGTGACCACCTGTGTGGGGCAGGGGCGGGGCCTGCCTGCAGAGGATCTGCCCAGAACCACCCCAGAAATAGGCTGCAGAGTCAACACAGGCCCCGAGAACACTCCCCCGCCTCCCAAAGGGGCTGCTCGTCCAGGAAACAGCATCTTTTCAATTTTTGAGAGGGCATTTCAAAAGGAACATGAGATTAGGATGTCTAAAAAGTGAAAATAAAGTAAACCTTGTAATCACTACAGCCAGCGGAGGTAGAAATCTAAGGCAGATGGCAGAATGGGGACAAACGGGACGTGGGTGGGGAGGCGAGGGTTCTGAGCACTTCTGGAAGGCAGCAAACATATTTGTGGGTTTGGTTTGCCTCCACCCAGGACCTTGTGCGGCCAGCTTTGCTCTCTATGCCCACGCTCCCTGCCTTGGCAGCTCCCACCAGCAGCCCTGCAGGGTGTCACCAAGGGCCTGCCACCTGCCATGGCTGGGGCCCTGTTGTTGCTCTCTAGTGGGAGAATGGGGCCCTTCCAGCTTTGGGAGCTGTCAGGACTGTGACCACATCTTCATGGCTGCTGGCTGCCGTGCTTTATTTTTCTTCTTTCAATCCAGTTCCTTTAAGTGCAGCCCTTCCCTGGGCTGTCAGAATGCAGCTAACGTGTTGCTTGCAGACGTAGCCATGGGTGCCTGTGGAGCACAGTCATCTCAGGGACCTGCTGTCCATGGAGGGTCCTGAGCCGCTCGGGCTGGCTTTCCGCCTTGCCACAGGATGCCACAGGAGGCTGTCTGGGTCTCCAAAAGTCCCCTGTGGCCTGCCACACGAGCTCAGAGCACCCAACAGGCTGTCCACTGGAGCAGGTCAGCAGGAAGGGAGAGTGGGGGGGCATCTCAGGGGCAGAGGGAGAGAACACCAGGGGGATGGAGGAACGAGAGGGGACATGGATGGCCCCGGAAACAGGTCTTCAATGTGCCCTGGGATGAAATTACTGTCAAAAGGATGCAGATGAGCGTCCCCTATTAACCCCATTCGTGCACAGGTGGGTCACCAGCTGTGGGCCTGGAGTGCCTTGAGGGATGGGCCAGTGGAAAGTGCTCAGACAGGACCCAGCTATGTCTGTTTCCCTCAATGCACCATGCCACCCTGAGCCCCAGCAAGTGCCCCTCAGCCACAAGGGCTCCAGGTTCCTGCTCCTGAGCACAGCACCCTGATCAACTCCCAGGGAGCCAAAGCCCTGAGAAAGCTGGAAGCAGCTCCTCTGGCCACAGCTAAGCTGTGTGGTGGCCTATCGTGCACTCTCATCCACTCAGGCCCCGAGGCCCCCAGCTGCCCTGCCTCTTCCAGCACAGCTGACCCAGGGGCAGGGTGCAGAGCCTTCTGCCCCTGCCTAACTGCCGCCCACCAGGACGACCTTCACAGAACCTTACCTCCAGTTCCTGTCATGTGGGTTAAGTGAGACATTCTCAGCTCCATTCTTTCCCAGCACAGAGGAAAGAACAGACCCAAAGCCCGAGGCCAGGCCCAGCAGCTGGATCCTCAAGACTGAGGTCCACCTATGGCTGGACCCAGAATCAAAGCATGGCCACTCCTGCCTGAAAGGCTCCTGGCTCCGATGCAGGGCTCCCTTGCCTCCGCCTGGCTGGCTTGGGGCATCTTCTTCAGAGATGATGACCTGGGCTGTGGACCTTTTCCTATACCTTCTGGGCAGCCACATGCAGCAAAGCAGGGGTCTGTGCTCAACCCACCCACAGAAGCCAGAAGGTAGGACCGGTCCCGCTTCCCATCTGTCCTGTGTGCCTTTGCTCTGGTCATCACACACACGATGAAGGCCCCTCTGCCAGCAACCCTGCTGTCCTTCACCCTCAGCTCCCTGCAGCTCACAGTAAGCCTGACCACCAGGAAGGGCCCACTCCTCTCTAGTAACTGCACGCTCAGAGTGCACCAAGGGCAGGCTGCCTTCTCCACAGCTCCGGGGGCAGGTTGACTTGTGAAATTCCTAGAAATAGGACACAAGCTCAAAGCCAGAACGGTTAAGGAAGTTAGTTGCACAGCTATCCGTGGTGGCACTTCTCAAGTGGAGCAGGTAGGCCCCGTGCAGCCCCGCGCAGCTGTTTCTGGAGAGATCGGCCTTGTGTCTGTGTGGAGCTGGAGGACATGAGAGGGTGGGAGGGGCTGCAGGCTGGATGCTGGGCTTGATTTCTAGAGACTCTCATTCTGGAGTGTTCCATCTTAAGACATCAAAGAGGAGAGAGACTCGGATAAATGAAACAGGACCAGGGACCACAACCAGACCTCATCACTAGTGAGATGCGTCCTATGTACTCTGCAAGTTTTCCTGCCTTCTGCTAGGTTTGGCCTGAGCTCAGAGGCCCAGTGTGCACAGGCAAACATGTGTGACCTGGGGCCAATGCTGGCTGCCCTCGTGCCAGGAATGATGATGAAATGCATTTTCTGCTCAGATTTATAAGTGCCTGGTTCATAAAGCCTGTAACTTGTGGGGGGAGGGGGTTGGGCTGCCACCCTCTTTCCTGCAGCTGAGGAAGAGCTGGGAGGATGGGAATCAGTTCTCCGAGGATGCAGACCCCAGCAGGGGCTCCGTCTTCAGGATCCGGATGCTCCACGCTGAGCCTCACCTGTGGTACAGGGGGGTCGCACAGAGAATACCGGATAGCTTGCTTCTAGGCCTCAAAGTTCTTTGGCCCTGAAGTTCTGATTCTTCATTATGTTTTCAGCCAAATATAAGCGCAGTCTCTGGGAGGCAGGGTACCAGGACAGCAGGATTTCCCAATGGCAAACTGAAATCTTCACCTGCCCGCTCCACAGAGGTGCTATGTGGCATGCCCAGGGGGAGGGGGCAACCCTTCCCATGGAGGGAGTGGGAGGGATTTGCCATCCTAGGCTGTAACAAGACTACATCGCTCTGGCACAGTGACTGAGCTGCGTGTCATACATGCCCCCGACAGGATCCTCCAGGTCACCACTAGGACTGAGAAGCCTCTCCATCTAGGACCATAGGCAGGGACGACACGCATTGCTGGCTTCAGGGAGAAGAACACCGATGGCCAAATGATGAGACAGATACATGTGGGTGAAAAATGTAGAAAGAAAGCGGGGGAGGAGTGGACAGCACCCAGCCCGAGGCCAAATGCATTCCAAGAGCTACTCCAGCAGGTGGGCCTGTGTCAGCAGCGTCTCAGGGTGAGCCAAGTCCTGCCTCCCCCTTCATCTCTTCCTTCCATCCTCCTTCCCTCCTTCCTCCCTCCTCCCTTCATCTAGACCCCCTTCCTTCCTCCCTCCCTCCCTCCTTCCTCTCTCCCTCCCTCCTTCCTTCCCTCCTCCCTCCCTCCCTCCATCCTTCCCCACTCCCTCCCTCCCTACTTCCATCCTTCCTTCTTCCCTCGTCCCTTTATCTAGACCCTCACTCCTGAGCACACAGTGGGCACCCACGTTCTCTAAGGAACTCACTCCTAAGCACACAGTGGGCACATGAGATCACTAATACACTCACTCCTGAGCACACAATAGGCACCTGAGATCACTACGGCACTCACTACTGAGCACAGAGTGGGCACCCATGTTCTCTAAGGCGCTCACTAATGAACACACAGTGGGCACCCATGTTCTCTAGGGAGCTCACTCCTAAGTCAACACTCACACACCCACAGGACTCTGCACATCACCTCTGGGGATGCCACAGTCTGTCTTGTATCAAGGCCTTTGGGGCAAGCACCTAGTTTCCCTATTTTGAGGACAGCCACCATGCTGTGATCACCTTGGCTTCCGCTCACACTTAGCCTTCACCCGCTTGACACATGCCATGGGGCACTGGGACGCAGCAGAACAGGGCTCGGCACCCAAGCACTGTGCTGTCCAGGTTCCACCACAGGGTTGACCTCGGGCTGGACACGATCGCATGAAAGGCAGGACTGGGCCTTCCCTGAAGAGCCGTTCCTCGGCGGCAGCTCACCAGCTGCTTTGATTGAGTGTGCTGTTTCCTCTCCACCTCTGCTTGCCGTGGCGGATATTTCAGGCTATTCAGGCTCATATTAAACAGCTGGGGTACCGAAGATCCATCTGCCCAAAAAACTGAGAAACCCACCTCAAACACGAGGCCCTGGATTCCCTCCAGTCTTACTTAAATTTCATCACAGAGTTGTCTTCTAAGTTAGCCCTTCAATGCTTTGCACATAGTATTGGGCCCTTAATTTCAATTCATGTTTTAAATCAGACTTCGTATTGCACTCAATTATGTCTTCAGTACTTAGTTACCAAAAGTATTCTGAGATGGAGGGCTTTCTCTTCTGGAGAATAAGGAACTTGGTGTCTGTATTGCTTAATGAAATGGGCAGCGATTATTAATACAGTAATTCTTTATTAGTTTAACTGAAACCAAAGATGTGAAGGCTTCAAGATTTAGACTTACAGCATAAAAGCCAAATTAAAATAAGTCCAAGAAAAAGTCTGTGAACTTAATTTAGTTGAATTCTACATTTTCAAAGTAAAGTAAGTGATTATTGTTACTCACGGTTGTTAAAAAATTTTTAAGCGTGCTAGAATTTGAATTTCTGGAATTATTGGTCTTTTATTAAATTGCAAAGCCAAAGTCAGTTAAAATCGTTTTGAATACAAAATGGAACATTGCACCAATATTGTAACCTCCACTCGGGCCAAGCTCCCATGCTCGGAGCTCGCCAAAGCACTCCGTTCTCCGGTGGAATCGGGAGAAACCATAATTGCGGGATTTCAAATTACAGTGAAGGGAAATTGCAAGCTTGCCCTTCCTTGCGTGCAGGCAAGTGGCAGACCTGTAAGGTGTAGTTGGAAGTGAAGGGCTCAAGTCTCTGAGAAGAACAGCCTCGGCCGTGTGAGGACCCAAGCTTGCCCTTGCCTCTGAAAGCCGGCTCTGGGGACAGCCCTGCAGGGTAGGAAAGACAGAGGGGCCCCCACTGCACATCCAGGTTGTCAGTGTAACACACAGGGCCCAGGCGTTGCCTGGGCAATGAGCAGCAAGTATCGCTGCAGGACAACAGGCTTGCACAAAGCCGGGGCTGTGTCTGTCTCCCCGGGGTTATTCCCTCGCGCATTATATGAGGGCAATGGAAAATCTCAGATGTTTTTCCATTCAAAATGGGCACTGAGGGGTATTTCTGGAGGTCATGCTATATCTCTGCAGGCTCTGGTCAGCACCCACTCAAGGCTAAGACACGTGGAAGCTCAAAGCTACAGAGGTGAGTGGGTGACCACATTTCCCCAAGATTGCCTGGACTTCTGTTGGGCCAATTGTCAGTTAACTGATCTTCTAGCACTTGTGGGGTGGTTTCCATGTGTGATGAGCACAAGGGTGGCCTCGAATCTGGTCTGGTGGCCTCGAATCTGGTCTGGCATCAACCCTCAGAGCAGCTTAGCAGCTGAGCATGCTAATGGGATACACAGGACGAGGTGAAGGTACAGGTATGTGTTTCTGACTTCCTCTCAAGTCATCCACATGGTGAATACTTTTTTTTTTTTGAGCAACCTTACAAGATTTTAACAAAACAATATAAAATGTGTATAAGATGTGTATATATTCTGGACATTGCAATTATCCCCAGGAGTGCCCCCTCCAATTACCCTCCCTTATCCCTCCCTTCCCCTTCCCATTATAATTGGCCTATTGATCTACAGCAAGCGTGTTATCTGTCTCAGTTAGGAAGTGTGTGTGTGCATGCATGTGCCTGTGTAAGAGCTGGAGTGCCTCCTTGAGCATGGGCCACAGGGCCCTCTCGCTGATAAGGCCAAGGGACAGGGAGCCCTGCAGCGGCTCAGCAATGGGGAGAGAGCAGCCATTGGTCTGAGCCGCAAGCCTTCGCCCTTGAGAGGCTGCTTCTCAGCAAAAGAAGGTCATCACACAGGCAGCTCACAGGCAGGACTGTGAACTGTGCCCTTGGAGATGCCACTACAGTTCCCCAGAAGTCCCTCCAAGGAGACAATGAATTGCCACCCCTCTTTCAGATGCCACTAGGGCAGCCTGCTGCCTAAAACAGGGCTCACCCCTTCGCCCACTCTTCTCCCCTCTCTCCTGGCCTGGGGAGAGTATGGGGGTCAGATGGGACAGTCACAGTGGTGAAAGAATTTTCCAGACTAGACTGGGGTGAAAAGTCTAAAGATGGCTGCTTGCAGCCCACCTGAAAGTGTGGCTGACCATCTCCTGACTGCCCTAATTCAAGGGGGAAGTCCTGCACAGGGGCTTCACAGGGCCTGGCAGCTGGTGTCAGACCCCACCTGCTTCCTTGCCTCTTGCTCCTCAGCAGGTCCTCTTTGCTTCCTTCCTGAGGGGGCTTCCACAGCGTGTCCTCCTTCCTGAGGGGCCTCCCCAGCGTGTCCTCCTTCCTGAGGGGCCTCCCCAGCGTGTCCTCCTTCCTGAGGGGCCTCCCCAGCGTGTCCTCCTTCCTGAGGGTCTTCCCCAGCGTGTCCTCCTTCCTGAGGGTCTTCCTGACAGATTTTGTTTCGGAGGGATGTGATTGCAATTCATCTGGTCTTGTTCTGCAAAATGGCTGAGCTTGTTTCCAGAAGCTCCTTGGGAATAAATCCTGCGTCGATGCAGGGGGGGCGACGAGTGGTCCAGAGTCGCAGGTCAGCACCCTTGCGTGTTTTGAAGTGGGGCTGCAGGTTGCAGCAGACTAGTGGCAGAATCAGCATTTCTCAGAGAACCAGATTTGGCCCAGGATTCTCCCAAACCTCTTTCCAAGGCTCAAGGGACAGCGGTTAGAGCCAGAATGCAGGAAGTCCCCAAGGCCTGGGATGGAGTGAACTCTTGCTTCTCAGTGCTGACCATGCCACCAGCAGCTCTTTGCCTCCCCAGGGAACAGCCCTCCTGCAGGTGCTCAGGGCTGGTCACTTCTGCCTCACCATGTCCTTGAACACTTGGGCAGGTCCGGTGGAAAGCAACAGGACTCCACAGGACAAAGCAGCCGTGCTTCTGGGTCTGTGCAAGGGACCGCACGCAAGCCACAGCAAAGCCACAGCAGAGCCATGCACAGAGGCCTGATGGCTCCTTCTGCTTTGAGTCCTAAAGTCTCCTCTCATGAAAACTTACGGTAAATTTTCCAGCACTGTAAATGAGCACCCTTAAAAACCCTTCCAGACAGACTCATAAAACAGAAGCTCATTCAAAAAATAAGCTCTCTGCTTTCATGAAAAATGATCTGCCATTAAAGCTGCTGAGATGGCATGAAGAGATGAAGAGAAGAGGCTCGTAAATTCCGGGGGACCTGGGTGTCAGGCACATCGGAGTTGAGCAAAGTGGACAGCTGAGCACGCATGTGAAACGGGAGGCCAGGAAGGGAGGGCATTCCTGCAGGGAGCCGGGCCAGGGTGGGGGAAGCGGGAGGGTGGCAGGTCCTCGAGCACCCAACCTGTGAACAGCGTCACCCATTCTCAAGTCCTCTTCACTAGTGGACGGGACAAGACCCCAAGCACTGCAAAGGTCCCCACATTGAAGAGCAGCAAAATCGTGTGTTATTTTAGTGCCACCAGATACTCAGGGTGTCTAATGACACATAAGATGCGCATTCGCAGTGTGGGTGACAGGTGTGGTTATTTGCAGCACCCGTAGCTGTACGCTCACTGGACCCTGGCACCACGTTTTGTTGGGATTCAGGACACAAGTGACTTTGTGTAGCAGAACAAATGTGATATGATAAATTGTGGAGCAGTTATAAATGGCGCAGCGGAAGCCAGTGCAGGACTTTCCAATAGTTGATTTGTGTTGATTTACCTTAAGGGAAGGGCTTTCTTTTTGAAATCTTGCAGTTGACGGATTATTTGCAGATGGGGTGTGGCTGTAAAAGAGCAGTTGCAAGGCTGTCCTTACCGAGGCCCTGTGGACCAAAACACTACGCCAATCTGATTTTGCCATGGTGGGACTGCGGCTGGGACATGGACTGGGAGCGTGCCATTGTGGGCTGACCCAGGACATTTGGTCAGTACAGAATGCTCCTGCGGTAGGCACCTTGTCCAGGCCTGCTTCAGATCTGCTGACCTCTGCGTGGCTGGCATGCAGCCCTTGCCTGACCTCGGGGGCACAGGCACCAAGGTGACTTTGGAGATTCCCTTGTGTGCGCAGTCGTCAGCGAGTTCTGGAGACCAGGAGCTCCGCAGCCATGTGGAAATGGAGTGGTTTTACTTGAAGCCCCAAGCACTTGTTTCCCTGCACTTGCAGCCCCCTTCTCGTGCTTGGGATCAATGTGATCACAATAGATGATCATCCTTCTCCTCAACCTCTGGCTCTTATGGGACCCAGAGTGCCCCTGTCCTCCCACACCCTTGGTCTTCAGAAGCTCAGACCCCAAGTGCTCTCTTTCAGCGTCCAGTGTCGGGCACAAACTTCCATTCTTCCTGCTCTGGCCTTGCTATCCCCGGTCTGTGGCCTCCTTGCCTCTTCCCTGTGCCTGGGAGCCCAAAACTCAAGGACAGAGAAGCTCTCATGGCAAGGAGGCTGCCCGTGCTGGTGATGAAGGGGTGGGTGAGCTTCCTCCACCAGCAGCCTCCCAAGCACAGGTCAGGTGCCCACTGACTCCGTGAGGTGCAGCTCATTCCTGCCACACCCTCGAGAATGTCTTCACGGTCATGTGACTGTCCACACAAACTGGGAAGTGAAGACGTAGCTTCCAGAAAGTGCATCAGCAGTGGACAAGGAATAGGGGTGGCTTTGGTCCCTGCCAGACCAGGTGTGAACTTGACCATCTTGCGCTGCCTGCTCCGGGGAGGTGTCCGTACTCCGTAGAGCACCAAGAAAAAGGTCCACTTAATTTTGAGACCATTCATCACTGAGTGACTTAAAAACTAAATTCGTACTGCAGTGGGCATGGAACCAAGGAGTTACCATGTGCACAGCGCACCCAGTGGGGCAATAGGCCTCACAGTGGGGACATGGATCTGTCCATCCCTCCAGCAAAGCCTGAGGAGGCTCGGAACTGGAAAGCACCCCAAGTCTGGCAAGCACAAAGCCACGGCTTCTCCAAAGTTGAACGTTCTCGGCTGGCTTGGAAATGAAACTCACGCCATGAGGAAGTTACTCAGGGAGGAAGCAGGCGGAACAGAGCACAGAGATCTGGGGCTCTCCTACACACCCCTAACCATGAGTGTCGGATGGCGAGGTTACTAACAGAACCAGCCCGGGCCCCCCAACTTAGAATGTCTGCCAACAGCCGAAACAGATTCAGAACCATTTTGAGGCTCTGACGGCAAATGACAGACTGCCGGCCAGCTGGGCTTCGGTACCTGCAGATGCCATGTGCTGCCCCCAGATAGTGTCTGACTCACCACCGTGGCTTGGCTTCCTACGTAAGTAAGGTGCTGCTCCCCCTATGAGCCCTAGCGCACCCTTCTGCCTCCACCTTCCCTGCCATCTGCCTGCCTCACCCCACAGATGGCCAAGGGGACCTGGGCAACCCAGATGCCACACCCAGCCAGCTCCGTTCTGTCTCTCAATACTTTGAAAACAGAACCAGGGACACCCATCAATGGAAGGTTGGAGCTCAGACAGAGGCTAATATTTTTCATCCATATTTGTGATCTGGTTTACAAAACTCCCCATTAAAGGAAGGAAGATGTAGACAAATGAAAATGCTCCTAGCAATTCATGTTTCCTCATTTCTAAAGAAGTGGCTGTCTTCCGAGCTCAGATGGCTCTAGCTTTGAAGCCAGACTTTCCTAGCAATGATACACCTTGTGCCTGCTGCACCACCAAATTAGAGCTCTAGTGCTGAAAAGATCCCAGCAGGAATCAATTAATTATTAAGAGAAATTAATTAAATCTAAGTCTTCAAAAACCAGCACTCCCAAGGCAGCTGACATCACAGGTACTATGGGGCCAACCCAGATGGAGGTGGGCTCCCCCTGGGAGCAATAGAGAAATCACATAGAGCAGACTGCTGACCGGGTGCCGCCATCCCGGTGTGATGGCCTGGCGGGGAAAAGCACTGCTTCATGGGCCACCAGGAGGGCAGGGACCAAGGGAAAGCATGTACAGGTCCAGAGCAGCAAGTCCATTAGGAGCAGCTTATCAGCCAGTGGCCTTGGGTCACACAGGAAAGTCACGTAGGATACTGGTCACCTAGGAAAGGAAGGCCCCTGGGGGAGGGTGGTGCATTCTAAGGACACTGGTCACCTAGGGGAGGGTGGTGTGTGTTCAGGACACTGATCACCTAGGAGGGACAGCCCCTGGGGGCAGGCGGTGGGTGCAAAGGACACTGGTCACCTAAGAGGGAAGGCTCCTGGGGGAGGGTGGTGCATTCTGAGGACACTGTTCACCTAGGTAGGGAGGCCTCTAGGGGAGGGCGGTGTGTGTTGAGGACACTGGACACGTAGGAGGGGAGGCCCCTGGGAGTGGTGGGTTTAGAGGACGCTGGGGGCAGACAGTGGGTGCAGAGGACCTGTGGACTCACTACCTTGCCCACGCTGTGCTTCCTTCTCATGTCAGAAGAAGCCTAGGAATGTCATCTGCCATTGGTTAATTAGTTTAAGTAAAGAGAGATGTACATCTCAGATGGAAGAGGCTGGCGTGGGAGAAGTGAAGAGCAGGGGACATTAACAGGCAGAATAAATTAATAAGAGGAGGACAGGAAAGGCAGTGGGAGGGAGGGGTGCTGGGCAAGGGCCTCCTGTGCCTCCCAGTCTGGAATGAGGCGGTTAAGGTGCCTTTTCCTCTTGGTGCTTGGCACTGCCACACACCTGTCACATCTGCAGGGAAAATGGGCACAGAAAAGCTAAGCCCGCAGGCCCCCAGCCCGAAGGCTGCTGTGTGATTTGGGGGAGGTGTCCTTCCAGCAGTTATTTGCTTACAGTGTGACCAGGTCACCTCACTTTCAAGGATATTAGTGCACTCATGAATATTTAAATGCTACCCCATTGTGATCTTGTTAAGACCCAGGGGCTTTCAGAGTCAGCCTGATTTATCGACACGACACGTTTAGAGTTTTCATTCTAGCAATGTAACACACTTCTTAAAACCTCTGCTTTCTTCACACCCGCCTTCTCCCTCTTCTTTTGACGGGTGCTGTCCCTCCAGAGAGAAAAACAGAGAGCTGACTTTGCTGCCTCCAGAGGAAGGCAAGGAAGCAGCTCTGGGGCCAGGAGCCTGCCCCTGTAAGAAGCCCAGGGAGCCCAAATGCCATCTCCTCATTTAGCAAAGACAAAAGTGTGTCTCAGAGAGGAGACATCAAAAGGCATTGGGTTACAAATCAGGCTAATGATCTAAGGGATCCCTAGACCCTGAGCCCTCCCGAAGTCATTTTAACCTTTGGCTATTGAAACCCCGCTCTTTGCAAGGTGCCTCTGAGAAAGAGGCGTTTGTTATTCTACTTGTTCAAAGCCTGTCCTGAAAAGCTTCCCTGCTTTAGTTTCTACTCTTCTACTCAAAAGACAGAGGGGAGAAGAAAGAAAAGAAAAGGCAGGCAGAGTGAAGGGGATTAGTCACCTTCGGTGAAATCGGCCTGGCAGAGGGGGCCGGGGTTGCTCTTTATGGCCCTCCCTGTGGTTGCCTGGGCTTTGCAGAATCCTTTAATGACTTAATCATCTAATTAGCTGACTTGCAGGTGACTGCTGTGCCCCTGCCACCCCACCCCACTCACCTTTAAGTGGTTACGTGAGGACCGAGGACCCCGGGAGAAAGCAGCCTCCTGGACCTAGAGACTTCCAGATGAAACACAGGTGGAAGTACAACCAAAATAAACCCATTCAGCAGGAAATGCAAGTGGCTTTTATTTTAAATCCTGTCTTTGAAATCTGATGCTGAGCAGGACCCTGGCCTCCAGGACCAGGGCTTGGGCTTTTCACATTTCCTTCTTGCTGCCTTCTTGAGTCTTTGAAAGCTCCCTGTTATTTCAGAAGATTTTGTACTTTCTTTCCTTACCCTCCCTCTACAAATCTCTCTGTGCAAGTGCTGCAAAAGCAAGATTTTGTAGCATAAGAAAGGAGAAGTAGCTTGCAACCCTTCTCCGCTGTGGGCGTAAAGAGTCCAAGTGTAAGAAGTCCTAGTATTTAGCTCCAAGACTGGAACTCCCTGTTGGGGGTCCACAGAGGTCTAAAATTCATGTGAAATTTGGGCAGACGGAATCCCCGAGTGGAAGTCCAGGACCACAGCTGGGGTTTCAAATGCTCACTGTCAAGTCCTTGCGGAGGGGAGGAGCGGAGGCTGGGCTGTCTTTTGCAACAGGTGAACACTGGAAAGTGACCTAAGGGAGGCCTCAAAGGCCAGGAGCAAGCAGGAAGCCGCAGGCACACATTCAGACCCTGGAGGGTCTGGAGGACAGGGCTTGACCAGGTGGCCTTTCCTTCGGAGCCCCTCCAGCACAGGCCTCTGGGCACGCCCCTGGGGTCTCCTAGCATGCACAGTGGATTAACTCTGCCTCCTTCTCCTTTCTGACCACTGTGGATGGTCCCTGGCGTAGAGACTGGGTGACCCTCAAGTGTGCAGTTCATTTCACAGCCTGGGAACAAGTGTGAGCACCACATTTGCCGATCATCCTCCTCAACTTCCTGAGGACATGGGCATCATCCCAGCGAATGCCAGTGAGGGTTCAGTTCATCTTCTTACCCACTGAAGATTAGCAGAGGGCTGCAAGCTTCCCAGACCACAAGCAATTTCCCAGGACAACTTCCGCACTTCCCTTAGGGAGTTTTCATGCCGTGCTCCTGGGAGAAGCTTTCCTGAAGGACTGGTCTCAGAACTATCCCAGTAAGCCCCTGCCTGGAGAGGGAGGCCCTTGGTCATGCTGTTCCAAGTCCATGCTTAGGGGACTGGTGCCAGGATGACTGAGCTACAAACTCCCGATGGCCCTTTGCTAACACTCAGCCCCGGAGAGGGCTGTGACGGCCAGGGGACACACAGGGAACTGAACATGGTTCTCAGCAGGGAGTCTTCCCTCCACAGGTGGGAAGACCCAACTCTAGCCCGCACCCAGGGCATTGGACAGGGACTGCCACGATTGCAGGACCAAGACAGAGCACAAGAGGTACTGGCCCAGACAACCTTCCATGAACACCCTCGTTCCTCACCAGGCCCCACAGGGATGGGCACACTGAGACTCTTCGTGACTTAGCAGCCCCACGAGTTCCTGCATTCAAAGTCAAAACGTCAAGTTCCGAGCAGCGGCCAGCGGGCCAAACAAGCCTTAAAGAAAGAAAGCGTGCAATGACCTTCCTGATCTCCAAACGACCAGCTATCACCGACGACACAAGCACAGCCAGGATGAAAGTCAGGGACCTTGGATGTATTCTGGATGCACCCAGAAGCCTGCTGTAGAACCTGACATGTGTGAGTGCGTGCTTCAGATCTCAAGGACAGGCATGGAAGAGCGTGGCTAAAGAAGACGTCGTTCCAAAATCATAACTTGCTAGCTGATTTTATGCTAGGACAGTTGGAGTGTGGGAAGAGCATGGCGTGGAAGATTGGATGCCGTCCCTCTCGTCTTTTGGAAGGAGTGATGGGGACTGTTCGTTTTTGTTGTTGTTGTTACACACAATCACAACTGTTTTACTTTTCTGAAATACTTATTTTGGTTCAAGGGGACTAAAGCAGCAAACCTAGAACCCCACTTTCTGTCTAGCTAGGAGAGTGTTGCCTGCTTGTGCCATGTGCTGTCCCAAATCCTACTCAGTGTCACTGCCCTGGTCACTTGCCTTCAGCCGAAAGATGGCCTTTTGGTGAGATGTCACTCAAACTGCCTCTTTCCCCTAACAGTGTCTCCAAGCAGAAAGAGAGAAATCTCCATGTGGAGGAATGCCAAGTCCTTTGCCATTTCTTAGAATGCGTTTGTGGACCTCTCCCTGATTTCCTGCGCAGCACAGGGTGTCCATGTGGGACCGTGCCACTGCACTGGCAGACAGCTGCAGAAGGCTGCCTTAGCCAAGTCTTGGGCATGTTGAGAGCAGGCAGCCTCAATGGGATGGGATGAGAACGACACTCGCCCTCTGTGGTCTTGCTCCCAGGAAGCCACAGCCCCAGACCAATCACAAGTGAAATATAAGACAAATCCAAGTCAAGGGACACTTCATGAAACGCTTAGCCAGCAGTCCTCCAAATGATCAGGGTCACCAAAGACAAGTCTGAGAAAGGGTCACAGCCCAGAGGAGCTGCAGGAGTCTGAACGGAGCATGCGCCTGTGCATGGGGTTCTGAGAGAGGAGCGAGGAGGTAAGAGGAAGGAAGCTGCACAGGGTGGACCACACTGTCTGCCCAGGGCGCTGACATATAGTAAATGCACCCCTGGAGTTAGCAGCGGGGAGGCCGGGGGTGGGGTACACAGCAGCTGTGCTCCAGGCAGAGCTGTGTGTGCGTCTGTTTTGTTGTTTTTCCTTGTTCTTATTGGTGCATTCTAATTGCACACGCCAGGGAGATTTGCTGTTACACACTTGTACATGCACCCAATGTGACAACACTCATAGCACTCATTGCACCACTATCATCTATTTTTTTTATTTTTGATAATTTTTTTGAGAGAGGGCAGGTGAGAGAGAGAGAGAGAGAGAGAGAATTTTATTTAGTTTTTCATGTGGTTTTCCTTATTCTGACACTTTGCTGTGTGCGTGGTGCTGGGGTTCGAACCCACATTCCTACACATGCCAGGCAAGCTCTGTAACCACTGAGCTGCTGCTCCAGCCTATCATCTATTCTTACTATGAAAAATGGGTTTGAATGTTTCTTAATTTTTTATTAAGGAGTAGAATTATTGTACAATCATAAATGCATATAAAGTAACAATATGATATGCATATATTCTTAAACCGGTATTACCCCCACATCACCCATATCCCAGTCTCTTGAATCTTCTATATTTTGTCCCTACAACTATATGAATTTTCCAGGATTAAATGATTGCAAAAGCATTACTTGGGTTCTCAAGGAGGTAAAGAGTATGGTGCATTGTTGATTGTCTCCCTAGATCCCTCCTTATCTTCCCTCCCTCTCCCTTCTCCACTGATTCCTTCCCCCCTCACATAGCTCTGGCTCCCCCAGATTACGTGTTGCTACGCCTTTGCTGGGTCCAATACATGAGGTTGACTACCTTTCATGCAGGCCTGGGTTTAGCTCCAGCCTTCACAAATGAGTGAAAAATAATTAAATGCTAGAAAGAATTTACTCGGGATAAACAAACCTTGCATCAAGGCTGACGACTCTAGTTGCTTTCCTGTGCTGCCCATCACTGGTGTCTTTAAGCCCTGAGCATTGACTAGGAGGTTCTGACTTGCCTCTGCATGTGCTTCAGTGTTGTCACTAGAGGGAGGGGACCTGTGCTGTGCATGTGTGATCTTCTACGGGCTGATGCTGATTTCGCGACACCCTTCACACATGATCCTTAGGCGGATGTTGTCCTCTCTAGCTCTGATGCCTCAAATCCCACGTAGAGACTTCACACACTCCAACCTCACCAAGGTCAAGAGCGAAGGTCATGTGTCCAGGACTAGGGAGGACACGTCCCTGTCCTCCTGTTTGTCTTCAGCTGAGGCTGTAACATTCCCTCCCCTTTGAGCACTTGGCTCTGGCACACTGTGTGTCCAAATCTCCTGATTCCCTTCCTGCCCCCTGTCCACTCTTTCTCAAATCACTTTGCTGGTCCTTTGTCTTCTTCATCTATCTGGCATTTCAAATGCTTTACTTCCTAAACAAAGCATTGGGTACCTCCGGGACACACTGCCTCCTACCCGGATTCCAGCCTTCCATTCTCGCCTCTCCCATCACCTAGCTTCCTTATTCTTCACTGAGCAGCTGAGAGATAGTTTGCATATGAAAATGAGGTCACCCTTTCCCCTACTAAAACATTCTACTGGACTCCTGCTGCTCCCAGGCTAAAATCTGGAGTCCTTACCAAAGCCTCACTGTCACTCACTACAGCAGGGTCCGTGGCTGACTTTCCCGAACATGAACACATCTGCCACGACCGCATTCCTGTCTGTGGTTGTAAATGCTGTGCTCACATCCCATCCCATGACATTATATAATGACCATGACATTATATAATCACAGTCCTAAGTGCGGGGGCCACACCTTATCTGAGGTCTCTCAAACACGCCACCCAACGGGAAGGCCACTTGTCCTCTGAGGTGCCTTTACCTGCTCTTCAGACAATTTAAGTGGCCCTGTCTGTCTCCTTCCCAGCTGTGCTCCAGTGCCAGGTGGGACATAAAGCATTTTATAAATGGCCCCCAGATGAATGAGCAGTGAATTAACGCGTGTCTTCCTTCCAGTGTTCCCTAAGGTGCTGCCCCATCCTCACCTTGACAATCACCGTGCGCTGTCTTAAAGCGTCACACCTCTGCATCCACTCTTCGGTTCTGGCTAATGCAAGGGCAGTCAGCCATGGGACCCCCATTGTGAAGCCCACAGGTGCCAGCTTTTGCTCTACAGCAGCTCTTCCTCTGCCAGCACCACTTCCACTCTGTGCCTTCTGCGCTGTAACTACAGGCAGGTAATGCAGACAAATTGTCTTTACCCAAGCACACGCATCCCTCCAGCCTCTGTGCACTTCAGAATGTCTCCAAAACTGTTTTAAAGGTCACTCAAACTCTTTCTCTATTACAGCTTTAACCCTGTGCTTGAAAATCTGCACCCTGATAACCAATTTGTGTCTTCGACTCAATCCCAGACCCAGTTCAGTAGGTGGCTTTCCTCTTCCAGCTCCCATTCTGCCCATGGTCCTGCTGAGCCAGAAGCCCAGCACTCGGACACCTGCCTCCCTTCCTTCCCCACCTGCATTTCTCACGGATCCAGCCCTAGATGTGCTGCCTGCACTGCATCTTATCTGCATTCCCCCCACCTGCCTCCTCTGCCACCTTCATTTCCCAGGCTCTTACTGGTGCTGTTGAGATGATCCACTCCCATCCACTGACTCCCCCTAGAACATGACTTTCCAGAGGCCTCCCGGATGCCCAGCAACAGGAATGTCTCTGCTGCGCCACTAACTTCTAGGTTCCTCTGCATCTTCTACTCTGTGAAGGGCACACTCCTGCATGGCTCTGTCCATCAAACTGACCTCCCTAGGACCCAACCTTTCATCTCTCCACTGGGGGACACTCAGCCCCTCACGCTCCCAGCATGCGCACCCTCTGTTCCACCACAGGATGACCCTCCTGGACTCTCAGTAGGGTGACACTGTGCTCCTCGGAGGCACACAAACGCCCATGCGTCCTCCACAAAGCTCCAGTCTCTAGACCAGTGTGATCACTCAACCCTGAGTTCCTAATGATGCATGCCATGTGTCCCCTTGGCCCTTCACCTCCCTTCCATAGAGGACTATATCTCATCTTTTATCTCCTTTACTAAGCTGCAGTGGCCTTCAAGTCAGAAGTCACCTCTCCTTCTGCACCACTGACCCTTGAGGGCCCCTGGACAGGTGTTGGCTGTGATATGCTGGCAGGCACGGAGCAAGCCACGGGGAGCTACTCCTGTTGGTACCAACAGTCTGGGGGCCAGTGGAAGCACAGACTTGCATGTGTGCGTGCACACGTTGGCTTCTGCAGTGTACTGACCAAGCACCTCATCTTAGCAGATGAATAGGTGATATAAGGCATTGATTGCTTTCTTGTAATGTGCTAAGTTTTAGAAATTGAACACCATCTGATCAACAAAGCCAGAGAGACTGAGGCAGGGTTATAACAGGTGACTGTGCTTGTTGTGGAAGCTGACTCAGTGTCGGGTGGGGATGTCCAGGGTGGGCACAGCATTTGAACATGGAGGAGTCCTCATGTGCCACCCACTAAATTACAGGCACCAGAAGGGATTCATCTGCAGACAGGGGTCATGTCGTCTCTGCTGTCTAAACGTGAAGTCAGCCTGTCATCTTGGGTTAGCATTGCGAGTACGTTTCTATCCTCAAGTTCTCTGAGACTTGGAGAACTGGTTTCCCAGCTGGAGAGTCGGAAACATATTCGAGTGGATTAGGGCGACTGGCAGTTTTGGGGGCTGGAGAGGGACTCAGAGGTAGACAGTGTCTCTGAATTTATGCCTGAAAGATGGAGCTTCCTGCAGTCCTCCCTGCTGCCCATGCCTTAGAGGGGGCTTGGTGTGAGCAGGGAGCTAAATGAAGTTTTTCTTCTGTGAGGCGCTGGGGTGACACGGCTGAGGCCCTGGGCTTTGTTTCCATTGAAGCTCTTTGGAGCAGGAATGCCCACACTTGTTTGTAGGGTTCAATATCCGAGTGAAACAAGGGGTACATCCATTGTGCCTGTCACCAGTGGCTCTATTAGAAACCTTCCATGCTTTTCCAGAGCGACACGGTGCCTGGTGTAATTCCATTTTCTCCATGACTGCGGGAGAGGGAAATCAGGTAATTAAACATGAGCAGCCAGAGGCGGGGCTGGGGGGGCTCTTTCTGCTCAGCTGGCTTTCCCCAGGCAGCAGTCCAGCTGTGGCACCCCAGGAGGACGCTGTGGATGGCACAAAGGCTGGACGCACCTCGGAGCACACGGAGCTGGTTGTCAGGATCCAGCAAGCCAGCCATGTCCCACTCAAGTGTCACCGCTTCCGGTCAGCCTGAAAAGCTCCGGTGGGTGGAGCCCTCTGTCACCATGACATGCTTCATGCTCTTGGGCCCCATTGTCCAGGGCAAATGTAGTAGGCCCTGGGGGCGTGGTTGGGCTCCCAAATGTGTACAAGAAAGAGGGCAGGAAGGGGGCGGGCAGGGAAGGGAGGCCGAGTCACAGGGCCAGAACAAGTGACTCATTTCAAACCAGGACTTCACTTTCCTTTTGGACCTGCATCTTGGTGACATTTTATACACCAGTGATGGTCTTTGGTATCCCTCTACAGTGTTAAGATGGAAATACTCTGATGAAGGTGTTAAAATCACTGGCTCTGAAATTCAGACCTCTAAACTTGTCACATAGACACGAATCACATGAGGGAATTACACCTGCCCAGGAAGGTGAGGCAGTGAGGCTGAGGCCCTAGAGCTGCTCAGGGGAGCAAATGCATCTTCAATTTCTGCAGATGGCTTGTGAATGGTCCATCACCTGTTTTGTTGGGTTATGTTGGGTTTTAATATAAATAACTATGTTTGACATTTCAATTTAGTTCCTACAGCTTTTAATACATTTTTATACTGTACTCTTCTGCAGATAATTTACTTCCCAGTGTTTCTTTATAATAAAAACTATGATGGGAAAAAATGTTCTCATTTATGTGTAAATTTTGTTAACAGTGTAATTTGCATAATCATATTCTCCCAGTGCCGTTGTTTTTAAGTTGGCATTTTTAAATTGTAAAAGTGATCAACTATATCTCTTCTAAAAATCCATTAAGTCAGGACGTGATGTGACTTAGCCATTCTTCTTTTCAAATCAAATGCTACCAAGAGAGTTCAGAATGAAGAGAGAGAGTTGGAGCTAGGAGTCGCAGAGCAACTCTTTGCTGAAGTTTGGAATTACCTGCACAGACGCTCGGCAGAGTTTCCTGGGCAGACAACTCCGCATTATGGACCCACTTGGCCCAGTCTTCTTAAGGGACCTCAGGTCAGGCAAGCCCGATGTCCCATGTGCACACTGATCCACCCCAGGCCATTTTTAGCAACAAGTTTAAAGAGGATTTGTGAGACCCCCTTCCCTCCACTCTAAATGTCCTCCCATGATTTCTCTTAGCTGTCTCCACTGTAAAGTCCCCGTGACAACAGGCTGGCCCACCTTGTAGTCCTGGACTACCACTCTTGCCTGGGTGACCACCTGGAGGACTGTGTCCATTCTAGATAGCATAATGTGTCAGCTGAAGACTGGAGACTTGGTACCCAGGCCACCCACAGGATGCCTGCAGACTGACTGCTTTGCCAAAACTTGGTCACTGTGCGGGAACATTACCCTCTGAATCTGAGAAAAGCCAGCCGGGATGAACTGAATAGTGTCTTGGGCACTCTCGGTCTCCTTTTAAACCTGAACTCTACCTCTGTACTGATCAACTCACTGAAGAACTTTTAATAGACTCCTACAGGGAAATAAATGAGTGTGTGTTGGCACGCTTGATGAAAGCTGGCTCCAAGGGCATTTGCCGCTGCTGTTCAGGTGGGCAGAGAGCTCAGTTGGGGCCTTAGCTTCCCGAGGGGTTGGAATGGCCATGGAGTCTGGTTTCAGCTGATTTCCTGGGTCTTTGAGGAAAATGCCATTGTGCACAGTTTGAATTCAAAGGTACCAAGTGGTGAGTATTTTAAAAAGACAAACAGACCTGATTTCCAATATTGTTACTGCGAGTTGTCAGCCGGGAGCTGGATTTTAAAGGGCTGAATGCAATCACTTGCTCCTGTTTGACTTGACACATCGCATCTGGGAGCAAAATCTGGTGGAGAAAACCGAATTTTGCATTGTCCCGCCTGACGTGAAGTCAGAACGGTTTGCTTATGAAATGTACTTGTTTTCACTTGTTGTACATCCGAAGCCAAGGTTCTCGGGGCGTAGCTCAGAAAACCAAATCACGGAAGGCGGAGCAGACAGCAGACTCTGCGGGTCCTCCGAAGGAATCCTGAATATTTATAGTCTCCCCAGCGCTTCCGCGAAACTGCCAGGAAATGATGTGACCTCGTGCTCTCCCGCGAAAGCACGAAGCCCCTACGGGCTGCAAATCCACGGTTTTTTGTTGGTTTGTTTAGAATGGCAGCCTGAGTTTCCCCCATTCTAAAAAGCGGTGTTCTTCCTAATGTAGGGACTCCAGAGCAGCCGCCTTGCTGAAGGGCTGCGTGCGCTCATGCGTGCTGCGGAGGCGGCTGCTTGGCTTTCTTTTGCATTTTGTTTGTTTTTCATGTGGGAGTGAATTTAGATGTTCTCAATCTAAAATAACAAAGTCACTACTGTGTCTTGGGGCAGCAGGATAGACGGGGCTTTCGTTCTACAGTGCTGGCAGTGAGCTGTTTAAAAGCAGCCGCACCAGCCCTGGCAGAGAGCAGCCAGGAGAAGGGCCACTCTGTGCGCACCTTGTAATAAAGGTATGTGACCCTGATGGCGCTCTGGCCGTGGCCGTGGGTGCTTCCAGCTCCCACATCCCTCTGACCAGGACTCACACCCTTGGGTCATGAAGCACACAATGAAGGATGGCTGGCCTGGCCTGGCCTGAAGGGAAGCGTGAAGGCAACCTGGATGGTTTCGGGGAACGAGATCAGCAGCAGAGACAGCGAAGGGAAGTAGATTAGAACTCCAGGAAGATGGGGGTCTGTAGCAGTGTCAATGTGCTATGAGTGAGAGACAGAGCTCATCATCTTGGGGAGCCTCATGGAAGCCTCAGGAAGCAGAGGGCAGGGGCCATACCAAGGGCACGAGCAAACTCCCTCAGCCTGCCTTGGAATGGGACTTCCCTCGGCCAGTCCCCTGCCCCGACACAGCCACATGTCTCTGCAACGGGTGCCACACAGTGCTCTAAGGAAGAGCTCAGGACTTGGCTGACATCGACCAGCAGCCTTAGCCTTGATGGTTGCAGGGCCAGCAACTGGTTGATTTATGATGTCCAGGTGGCCCTGCCTGGTTTTATAGAGCTACTGAAAAGACAGTGATAGGAGGCTTAGATACTGTCAACCTATGTTAGGAAGGGATAGATGTATAGAAATGTAATACTTTAAATTCAGGAGTGATTTATGATTATAGAACTACAAATCAAATACAACTTTGCTACTAATCTGCATTCTAACGGATATCTCAGTAGTTCATTGCAATTTAGACATCTGATATATTCACTTTCTATTTCAATAAGTTTATTGCTTCATAATGTAGTTAGGTATGCCCTGGAAAGCAATGCAATTTGTGAGTGTTATAAATGATAGAGGGAAAATAAATAAATTTGAATCCAATGATACTTTTTATAATTTTAAAAATATTTTTTGAATGATGATATTCATCAAATTCAAGGCAACATTCAAATTTGTAATACGTACTCTTCAACTCAACCAAGGATACTTGGAAGAAAATTCATAAAAATGTTCACTGATGGACACAATGAAAGGAAGAGCTATATCTTCTAGAGCAGGGCCAGGTTCCAGTGGGGCTTTCCATGGGGTCCTGGGAGAGGCTGGGCTGATTGACAGTACCCCAGGCTTTGTCTTGGAGACATGAAATTTGGAACCCTTGGCTAAGGATGGCTCATCAGGAAGCCAAGGAATCTGACATTTGAACCCTTCCTTCCCACAGCTTCTTTCTAAGTGCTAGGAAGTGTTTCAGAAAGGTGTACTTGAGCATAGTATTTTGTGATGTTAGCAAATGTAATTATTTTTGCCACTTTTTTCTTTTCTTAAAATAGAACCTAGCTCACAGGCTATGGGGCACACAGAGCCTGGTCCCAACAGGAGAACCAAGAATTAGGGGAATCTAGAAAACATCCCAGGGGGAAGCTCCACATGCACTTTTCCTGGGCAGGGGTGTGTGCTGGGGACTTTCAATGTCCACTCCCAATGCAGAGACAAAACAGAGAAGAGCCGGATAGCCTGGGGTCTGATTTTCCCCCTTGAATGCGGCTTTGCTGAGTAGTCACAGCAAGCAATGCAGAGGGTGAGGCCACCCACTCCCTCCATCTCTGAACCTATCAGAGTGCATCCACATGCTGGTCATCTGCACACAACACAGCCATCTTCTCTGCATCAACCAGCATCAGGCCACTCAGTCTCAGACTCCCTACCAGCAAATGCCATCTGCAGTCAGCTCAGCCCCTGTGTGGCCTTTGATGCATTGCCCAGCCTACTCCAGGCTGCTCTGGTTCTTCCTAAACATAGAGTGATCCTGGACATACAATTTTTAAATTAAGACAAAATAAAATAAGTTTATAAGTTTGTGTGCCTTTCAAGTGGAAGGTCTCATGCAAGTGAAATTGCTATTTGGAGCCTGGGGGAGCTGACCTGGAGCCCCAGCTTTCTAGCAGTTGGGGTCCTATCTTGGTTTCCACCAATTTCCCAGACATAATTCCCCTTTCACTCAGATCTCAAACCACCAATTGTTTGGCCACAGGCTTGGAAATTCCTGACCACATAGCAATCAACTGTCCTCACCCTGGTTGGGCTGGTGTCAGCTGCTTTCTGAATTTGTCACCGAATATGAGCTGGAGGAAGCAGTACTTCTGTGGAGTCCAGGCATGTCCCCAGAGGGCCACGTGGTGGTGTCCTCAAGTTTCTTCACTCCACAGGTGGGTCACACGGTAGTAGGAGGGACTTCCGGGATGGCTTCCTTCACTCCTGCCCACAGCCATGACGACCCAGGTGCCTCAGGACAGGGGCTCCATGGTGCAGCATGGGCCAGCTGGAGGGCGACAGTGGAAATGGGGAGGTCTCTTCTCAAGCAGGACTCTTTTCATGGCCTCAGTCACAGAAACGACGGCCGGCACACAGGTGGAGGCTCCCACCCCATCACGGCCAGGGGGACCAGGGCTACTGTTGCTAGATGACCTCAGGGACACTCCTGTCCTGGTAAGTTTCAGTCAGCTTTTCCACCGCTGTGACTAAAGGCCCCACCAGGAGCAATTTTAAGCAGGGGAGTTTATTTGGGGCTCACGGTTTCAGAGGTCTTAGTCCATGGAAGGCCGACTCTTCCTCAGGGCTGGAGGTAAGGCTGGACATCAAGGGGTAAGGCATCATCAGGAAGCAGAGACAGAAAATCCACACCAGATTCAAAGTATAAACCCAAAAGCAGCACCCAGTGACCGACCTCCTGCAGCCTCACCCACCAGCCTCCAAGTGCCAGTTAATTCCTATGGGGCGATTAACTCACTGATTGTGTTAGGACTCATTAGCCTTCCTGTACTGTCACCCAGGAGCTCTGAGGGAGACCTGTCATCTAAACCACAGCACAGGATGTCTGGTTGTGGAGCCAGTGGAAGAGGGACTAACTCTAAGGGCTGGGCCTCATCCAGCCATATTTACGTGTGCTTACGCTTATTTACATAATTGCTGGTGTCTGTTTCAATCTGCATCTTCCTCTTCCTGTCTATCACTCCGCCTGTTACCCTCATTCTTAAAGCCCTTCTTCCTTTGAGGATAAATATTTGCACCTCAGATTTTTCAAACCTATTCTCTATATAGTTCAATGGCTAAACTGCATTTTTGATTCAAAAATTTCTAAAAATAAGATCCACAAAATATGGGTAGGCTAGAGTACTTTGGATTCTACACGAGTATTTAAACAATTCTTACTTAGAATTAGGCATGAATGGCATTAGAATTCAGAGACCCTGCAGGTACGGTGGTGAGAATATGTAGGATGTTTCAGCCCATAACCTGTGGCAGACTGACTTTCAGTAGATCCTGTGATGTAAATTTAATTAAAAGGAGAGATGGACTGGTTCTCTGGCTTGTTTATATATTTGTTTGCTCCTATAAATAGATCATGGCAGGAAGTCTAGAAATATTTATTCTAGCCAGATTGCTTCACTTTGGAGCTGGTATACACCTGGTGTCTAAATATTAATCTAACTCTGAAGGTGATTTTCAGTTACCCACATGAATCTTTATTTGTGTGTATGGAAGATAAAAAGAGATTACTGCTTTTCCTTTTCTACATCTTCCCTTCCCAACTCATCACCAAAATTAACCAAAATGACCATCATAAAATACCTGCTCGATGCCTTTCCTTGCTGCAGACTTGTGTGCAGACCGTGAAACAATACTGAGTCTCATCGGCGAGCCTGACCTTTGCTTTCAGGAAGAAAGACACTCTTCAAACCCAGGCTGGGCCTAGCACATGTCCACCCTGAAGCCCCACCCTGAGCGACCGATGCTGGCCGCCAGCCAGGTCCTTTACATCTGCCAGTTTCATCTGGCTCATCCAGCTGTCCATCAGCTTTGCAATCCAGGTCAGATGACCTGAGCAGACTCCAGCAGATACCCCGCAAAGTCCGCAGTGTCTTTGATGTGGGTTGGGCTGTGTGTCAGCAGTGACAGAACTGAGTGCAGAGTCCAGGACAGCCCGTGCTCAGCTGTGTGGCTGCTCTTGCCTTGACATCTCACCTGTGAAAGCTGCTGTTCTCCTTGTGCTTCTAGAAAGGAAAGATCTTACTTATGTTCTACAAAATTTCTAAATGAGTTCTTGTGACCAAAAATCCATGTCCACAAACTTAGGGTTACCTGCATCACCCTGCCTGTCCTCCACACTGCGCCTGTCTTGGGGAGAGCTGGCCATCGGGAAAGAGGACCTTGTGTGCTCAGTCTCCTTCTATCCCAAACCCAAGCGCAGGCCGGGGAGCCAGTGAGCCTCCCTGGGGCTCTCCCACCACCTGGGGGCAGAAGCACCCCCAACACATGTCCTAGGAGGCTGGGACAAACTCCTCCAAGGGCCTTGGCCAAGGGAGATCAGTGCAGCAATTTGGTTTAAGCACTGTATTTATTTCAAAATGTACACCAATAGCAAAACTCATCAGTTGTTGGGAATCTTGTCCTCCTTGTATGGAGGCTCCTCTTCTTCTTCTTTTTTTTTAATAAGATCATCTACATTTCAGTACTGAAGCTATGCCCACTAGCCCAGTGCCATGCACTTGTTGGCCATTTCACCCGTCCAGAGCCCGGCTGCTGGGGCAGCATGGTGGGGTCGCTGCTGCTCTGCGCGTCGTGGGCAGGGAGAGTCAGCCTTTTGGTGGTGCTGCTATTGGGCCTTATTCTGTTGTACCCCGTGCTTTGTGCACTGTCGGTAAACCACAAATCTATAAAACATCTGATCTTTGACAAAGGGGGTCAAAATATAACATGGAGAAGAAACAGCCTACTCAACAAATGGTGCTGGACAAACTGGACAGCCACTTGCAGAAAACTGAAATTAGATCCTTATCTCTCACCCTGCACAAAAATCAAATCTAAATGGATGAAGGAATTAGGAATTAAACCAGCTACCATACAACTGCTAGAAGAAAAATTAGAACCCACACTCCAGCATATGGGAGTTGGCGATGACTTCCTCAACAAGACTCTTAAAGTGAAAGAATTACAGTGAAAAGTCAATGAGTGGGATGCCATTACACTAAAAAGTTTCTGTACAGCCAAGGAAACAGTCAGAACAGTCAAGAGACAGCCTACAGAATGGGAGAGAATCATGGCCTGTGATCCCTCTGACAGGGGACTAATATTCAAAATTTACAAAGAACTCAAAAAAAAACTCAATAACAAAACCACAAACAATCCAATCAACAAATGGGCAGAGAGCTAAAGAGAAACTTCTTAACAGAGGACACTGAGCAAGCCAATGAATACATGAGAAAGTGCTCTAAATCACTAGCAATCAGAGAAATGCAAATGAAAACCACATTAAGATTTCACCTCACTCCAGTCAGACTGGCAAAGATGAAGAATACAAACAATAAAAAATGCTGGAGGGGTTGTGGGGTGATAGGAACACTAGCACACTGTTGGTGGAATTACAGACTGGTCCAGCTGCTCCAGAAAGACTTCTCAAAAAATTAGGGATGGATCCACCATATGACCCAGCTATTCCTCTTCTGGGTATTTTCCCAGAGGAATTGGAATCAGCACATTACAGCAACACAGCAATATCCATGTTCATAACAGCTCAATTTACAATAGCTAAATTATAGAAACAACCCAGATGCTCCATACTGGATGAATGGATCCAAAAGCTCTGATACACACACACACACACACACACACACACACACACAATGGAGT
>PVKS010007967.1:0-37798 GCA_004027875.1 Aplodontia rufa | reverse complement strand
CACTATATGTAATACGGTCCTATATATAAAAAATGTTCTTCATGGGAATAAGAGTTATGTCACTATATTTGGGTATTTTAGGAACAATATAGGACCCAGAATAAAGACAAGGGATCAGGGGACAGGAGGAGGGAAGTAGGGGGAGTGTGAGAGAGGATATTGAACAAACTGTATTGTTGATTTGCATGCATCTAGGAATATGTGACAACTAATCCCATCATAATGTAAAACTGTAATGCACTAATAAAAATAAATTTAAAAAGACCATCTGCATTTAGAAATGCGAATTGCCTATAAAATATTTCTTTCTCTGGAGGGACAAAAAATCAGGATGCATATAGTAGCATTTGCCATCTTATTTTTCAAATCAGACTACTACTTGGAATGTCACCTGGGGGTATGGAATCTTTCTTTCAAGGGCCATATCGTTGCTGGGGTGGGCCACACGCCCGTGCTGCCAGGATGCAGCCTGCTTTATTCTCTGGTCCCCTGTTCCTGCACACATATATAAAGGGGCCTCTGCAGAGGGCTTTCTGGGGAGCCAGGTCTGAGGTCGGGAGCCCACTTAATTGTTAACTCGTTGCTACATGTAGCATCTGTTGACATTAGTAATGTAATTGCGGTGATAATGAGCTCGTTGACTGGCATCTCAGCAGTAATCAGTGAGGACATCACATTCGTCTTGCTTTACTTGACAGCTCATCTCCCACGCTGAATAGACCACGTCAGTGCAGAATGTTGCTTCCAAGTAGCAGCGGCGGAAACCTCTGCCTTTCCCTTCCAAAGCGCCAGGCAGGCTCCAAAGACCATGGGCTGCTGGATCCATCATTTTCCCCGGAGTACACATGGTGCACCCCTGGGACCTGCCTCCTGCTCTACTGTCACCAGGGCATCCCATCTGCACTGCCCGACAGTTTACCTCCCCGTGATAAAAAAAAGAGCCGAGGAAGCAGAGGCTCGAGTTAAACTTGAGGTTTTGCAGAGTGAGAAAGACAATCAATTCCATTTACTTTTCCATCTGTTGTTTGTTTGTTTCTCTGACGCTTAGCTGTGTATGTGGTGCTGGGGTTTGAACCATGGCCTTTGTGCATGACGGGCAAGTGCTCCATCGCTGAGCCACTGCTCCAGCTCCGAACTTGAATCTTAAGTAAGGTGGAATGGAAGCTTATGGGAGAGCAACTCTGTGGCTCTGGTCAGTGCCCATTGCCCAGCATTCCCCTTCAGAACTCAGCTGTGCAAGCCAGAGTGGAAACCCATTTAGAGGGGTGCGGGATAGGATTTATGCCTGGCCTAGCACAGCACTGTCTTTCTGGGGTGACAGGTGGGAATGAGAAGGCCGAGTTGAAGCAAGTGATGTAGAAAGGAGCATTCACACCCGCCTCTCCCTTCCCCGCTCTCCAACCTCACCTGGGCTGATTCCTCAGCTGTGGAAAAGCCAGGGTCCCCCGACCTCAGGGGACCTGCAGCTCAGAGACCCAGTTGAGGGGAGAGTGAGAGAGCTACCGGCTCCTCCCACGCCTCGGGGTCTGACCTGGTACCTCAGATACAGGGGTAATTCTGCTTTCCTTAGCGCTAATCCCGATGGGAATCAAAATGAGTCCTTCCAGTGCAAACCAACCCAAAGAGCACCACTCGGCCTTCATTCCCTTTCGCCCATCTTGGAGGCACACACCCAAGAGGGAAGAAGTGGAGATGGGCACGAAGGCCCTCACCTTCCACGGTGAGCTCTGATTGTCCTCGCGGACCTGTGCTGTGGCACGGGAGACTGAAAGCCATCTTGCTGCATCTGTGTCGTGATGGAGGCGCAGCACACGGCTGATCAGAGCCCTGCACCCTGCCCGCCCACACCTGCTCCTTGCCTGCTAAGGAAGGACCGTGGGAGCGTTTCTCCTGGCCCTCTGTTCCATGTGTGCCTACAAATGGGCAGACATTTGGCAGCAGTGGTGAGCCTGAGACCGTGGACGCAGCTGTGGCCCTAGCTGCAGACGTAGGTGTGCCATGGGAAGCTGGGTTAGCTGCCACTCGACCCTGGTGAACAGCGCCATAAACACTGTCACCATTTCCACAGTTCCTTAGCAGGAAGGCCCTGAAAGCCCTCTTCAGCTTGAAGAACAGGCAGGCCACGGGACAGCGCAAGGGGACCCGAAGCAACTGAAGGAGCAAGGGCCCAGGCCCACCCTAACCTCGAGGGGGAGCAGATGGCTCCCCAGTCCCCACACCCAGCTCAGCCTCCCACTGGCAGTCAGTCTGCTCTGAGCCTTTGGAACCATAGCCAAAGACCTGTGCAGCCCACTTCCTGTCCCTGCAGAGGTGGTTCCACGGACATGCAGGAGGGGCACACCGGTCTCCTCACTTCTTCCCTGCATGTCATCTTTACAATAACACACAAATGAAGGCTCCAGCGATTTCCTGAAGGTCTGAGATTCACTAGTGAAGTTTGAGACTGACTTAGGGGCAGAGGTGACTAAAATGTATGCCTGTTTTAAATTCCTGCAATATTTATAAACTCTTGGTGGATTAACTGCATGGTTCCCCATTCAGATGAGTCTCTTTCCTGAGAAGGAGGAAAATCTGACTGTGACAATCAGTGACTCAAAGCAGAGCCAATCAGAGGGGTGCCGCGGCCTCTTCTCCCTGCCCTTTAAAACCAGGGCGAGTTAGATCAGACATTTACATTAGCATTTATCTTCAAAATGCGACAATACATGCTTATTTACAAAAACACAAGAAAAGAACGTATAATCCTCACCTGTGGACCAGAGTTTGTAGAGGAGGGAGAATCCGCAAGCATGCTTAGAGGAAATGACGCCAGGCAGAGGGCCAGAGCGCGTCCTTTGTGAATCCCAGAGCAAGCACTAACGCCAAGTGGGAGTTTATCTAAGGCCTGGACCACAGCAAAGTTCCTTAAAGTGGGAGACTGTTGACGCGTCTCACTACCCCAAAGGCAAGGTTTCCAAGCCAGTACTGGGGCAAGGACGGAGATGAAGGCGCGTGGTTCCCTGCGTGTTTAGGGCCCCATGGGATACCTCACATCCAACGGCATCACCCTGCCCTGGGGTACGAGGGATGAGTGCTGATAGCGACAGGTGGTTTTAAGTCTTTTTATACACACAAACACTTTAAGGGTAACAGAATGAAAAGTCTTCTAGCCAAAGGCATGATCACCACATAGACATATGGTGTCCTTCTCTCTACATACAGAGGCGGCTGCCATTTAGAGCTATCAGCATTGGCTCACCTCTGCTGGTGCCCTGGAATGGGATTCTGTAAATCTCTGAGTTTTGAACAGATGCTTTGCAGCATAGCAAAGCTGGCCCCTCTTTTCCGGTGTTCCCTTATTGGTTCCACCGTGGATTCTGGAAGGCAGGGCCTGGAGCACGCCTGTCAGTCTCCCATTCACTGACAGGGTGTGCGGGGCTGGGTCCAGGCCAGCAGATGGGCAAACGAGGGCCCTTCCCGAATTCCAGTAGCCTAGAGGGAAAGTTTTGCACTGTGCTCTCTGTGGTACAGGGGACTGACTTCAGTGGTGGAGCTACTGGACAGGCTCCGTGGGCTGGTATCCCCTGGCCTCCCCTCATTCTCCTCCTCCTCTTTCTTTTCCTTCTCTTTCCCTTGCTCTTGTGTCTACTTCTTCTTCCTCCTTCTCTTCCTTCATAATCTATTTTGTTGTTGAAAAATTTGTATTTAGTAATTCAACGAAAGTTTTAATAAATGAAGCAAATGCACACATTATACAAACACCTCTATGAACGCTGTTCCTGGCAGCTTTAGGGAAGAAAATAAAACAAAACAGAATGCAAAAGCACAACTTTTAAAAAGAAGCTCCAGGACCACATCCAGGCTCCAGGCCACCTGCCCTGTCTGCACGCAGGGAAGCAGGCACGGCCGCCACCAGGAGGTTTGAAGAGGTGACTTAGGTGAGAATTTGAGGCTCACCCTCTGGATCACAGATTTCACTGAAGCCATGAAAGGCAGCCTGAAGGAAGAGCTCTGGAGCCCTCAGGCTCACAGGCCCACTGTTCAGGTGGAAAATCCAAACTCCTGGAAAGAGGAGCCCTGGGACACACTGGTGCAGCTCTGCGGACCCAGCTGCCAACATTGCCAGCCATTCCAACCTCTAGTGCTTGGCCAGAGCCTCAAATACTCCCTTCTGCATGGGGATTTTCTGGGCACTGTTTGCTGAACAAAGGACTACAGAGGTCACCCAGAATTCCAAAAGGAGGTCTCAACAACTTCCAAAGCTAAGGAGGAGGAACAGACCTAAGCGTTCTGCTAGGGACGTAGCCATGGAACGGATTCTTACATCAGTGACTTCACACAGGGCACCCAGGACACCTGAACTCATGTCCTCAACTGAGGTTTTATATCAACAGTTCCACCCTGACCAGCGATTGTGATTAGAAACCCCAATGTCATCAAGGCAGACATAAGTCTTCTAGAAATCCACTGGTTTCCAAATAAGAGCCACAATGGGCCTTGGGACACTTAGTAGATGTCTGGTTTTTGTTAGTTTGCTAACTCCTCTGATCCTTGCTCTCCCCTAAAACAGGGAGGAAGAGGAGGCAGCACTCACTTCTTGGTAGCTCTTCCTTGATTGCTTGCTGTTTTCCAGTCACTTTGGCACTGAAGCTTTCAATGCTATCCATGGAAGAAATGTGCGGACAGCCAGGAAGGACATGAGCAAGCAGTGGTATGCTAATTTTGTTCTTTGAAAGACTGAGCTTTTTGTCTATCTTCATTTCTATTCAATGCATTAAGAAACTAAATAACTCCAACAAAACATGGAAATCATACAAACTTTTTAAAAGTAGAATGGCTCCTTAAAGTTCCCAAAGAAATTGCTATTCATCTTATTTTCAAATAAGTTCTGAGTATCTTCAGAGACTTGGCTATGTATGAGCTGTGTCCTTTATGGAAAAGGACTTCAGAATGACACGTCATCTAAAGGCAACCTGTTCAAATAAGGTCAACTCACCCGTGAGAGGGTGAGCAGAATTGGTGAACATCTTTTCAGCCTCATGGATGAGATCCAAATCCTTTAAGGGTAAGACCATACCAGAAACAGTGACTTGATTCATGAGCAAGGACTTCGCCCAGGTCATGTAGGCAGTAATGAGGGTGGGTACTTAATCGGAGATTTGTAAGCCCAGATAACAAAAGGAACCAGAACTGCTATGTCTTGCTGGGCTAGAGCTGGGGCCAGTTTGGGGCAGGGCTGTGGGCTGCAGGGCTTCGATGACTTGGCTGAAGAGGAAAAGCAGCATCTCTGAAATTGATGAGCTTCATTCTTTCACCGTTTTCACAAATAACACAACACCCAAGAAGACTGAATTAATTACGTTCTTTTATTCGAATCAGTCAGCAATCCATGGTGTGCTGCCACAGAGGAGGGCTTAATTTCAGGGTGTCTAGTTCAGAATAATGGGAGCAGCCTGCAGACATCCCCTGCCATGCATTCGAACAAAGAGAGCAGTTCGAGTTGAGGTCCTCGCGCCTGCTCTAGGAGAGCCCGAGGCCTTGGCGGCGGTGGTCTTCGGGACCCTGGGCTCGCTCGCCTCTGTAGAGTTGGCTCCAGGAAGACAACACAGACTTCGGGCAGCAGAGGCGGGGGTGTGTGGGGCGAGACCCAGGGGGCTGGCAGCGGATCATTCTGCTAAGGGTCCGGAGGATCTGCAGCTCCCTGGAGCATCTGTGGCCTCTTAAGACACCAGTCGCTCCCTAGCTCCAGGGCGTGCTGAGTATACACCTGGCTTCCATTGGCTTTCCTTCCCTTCCCTCTTCTCCTCCAGGGCTTGGTCAGTCTGTCTTTCTATAGCACTACCTTGAATGTTCTCTAAAGCAGCTTAATACTATTTTCTATCATTCAGTGCCTGGAGAATTTTCAAAAGGAACCTTGAGGTTTACTTTGAGTGCTTAGAGAGACTAATAAAATGCTTGGCAGGTGGTTGAATGCTATGTGAGCTAATGTCTCAAAAGTCCTGCAAGGGGGTGGAAATAATTCCCAAGAATATTCATAGTGTTTAAAACAGGAATCAGCAATAATCGGGCCTATAGAAATTATATCTGGGCCTCTGATTCTACAATTGGATTACAAATTCTGACGTTTCAATCATAAACAGGACTTGGCATTATTAAAAGTGAATTTTTCTTAAGCATCTACAATTTCCTCCTTTTTTCATTCCTGGCAATAAAATTTAGGTAATGAGAATGCTCTTGTAAAAAGGGACTGGCTGGGGCTATTGGATAATAAAATTTTTTCAGACTCATTACATAAACGAAAGGCATTTTGCTTTAACATTTATTGAGGTTTTTTATTTTTATATATTTGGAAGTACAACAGTCTTTTTAGGAAAACAAATAAGAAACAAATTTTCCCTTTAAGAAGGCTGTCTGAAACAAAGGGTGCTGAGACAGCCCCCGATAGCGTGGACAGAGATCCCTCAGAGAGGGCTGCGTGGACCCCGAGGAGGCCCAGCCATCAGCACACAGCGGCACGTTTTCTGCTTGGAGAGATGGAGCCCCAGAGAGGGGACCATGGCAACTCAGGCTTTCAGCAAAGAGGAGGAGAGCAGAAGACGGACTGCTTGCACCCACCAGTTTGCAGTCCGCTGGTCCCCGAGTGTGTCCTGCATCTCTTGCATGCCCACCCTGCCTTCCCTGGGGCACGTCCCCATCAGACAGGGAGCAGGGTCTGTGACCCTCATGCAGGCTCTCTGCACAGGGCACTGTTGCGCAGCAGGTCCCACAGGTGGCAGGACGTGCCTGCTTTCCCTCTGCCAAGCTGCTTCATCCTATGATCACCCGGATCCCTAAGGGCAGCTGCCCCTCCTCACCCTTGGGCCCCCTCGCCTGTCCCATGGTCACAGCACCTACAGTTGTCTGAGAGCCCCCAGACCATTTGCTCTGCCTCCAGGGATTCTCCATTCACTGCTGTCCACCCCCAGGAAGCTCCAGGGAGCCCAGGGCCTAGACTGCTTGCTCCTGGACCCCGCTCACCATGCCCAGCAAAGCACCCTAGCTGAGGCTCCTCAGTTCCTTAGTAGATCTGTCACGTATTTAAAGAAATGGTGGTTCCCGGATGCTATGACAGAAGACCCTGTCACATGAGGGGTCGTGTTCTCCGGAGTTGATCACAGTGCATGAGGAAGTGTGATTCAGCTAGAGTTATCCTCTCGTCCAGTGCACGCTCAGCCTCTGCAGAATTAGACACGAGCTGGCCCTCCTCATCTCTCTGGGCCGTTGTGTTCCTGGGTCTGTCCAGTGGTGGACACCAAATGCCCTCAAGGCCAGTCATCCTTATCATCAATAAAGCTGACTCCACTTTATTGCTTAAGTACTTTAACTTTGCACGACCATGGCAAGGTGGTCTTTCCCCTGTCATTCCCTCTGTCAGAACATCGGGTGTATTTTGAGCTCTATGTTTGGAATGAGATGGGAGAAGAGTCATATCCACCAGGAACACTCTCCCGTGACTGTCCTTCCTCTTAGTGCTGTTGGGGATGGTCAGTGGCCAGCGCTGCCTCCCGCCTATACTGAGCACACCCCTTCCTGCATCTGAATGACCGACAGCTGGGCCTCCTTGTTCTTGTTCCCCCTGGAAAACACTGCATTGACTATGACCGCCATCAGTAGGAGCTTGGATTTCCTCTAAGTACTCTCCCTGAGTGGTAAAGGACTTAGTCACCATTGTTGACCTGGCACTAAATTCAACATCAACCTCATTTAGGTGCTGGGATGTTTTGTCCTGGAAGCACCCACACAGAGGTTGTGTGAAGCAGCCATCACCCTGCAGAGCCTAGGCAGGAGATAGCGCAGATAAATATTGGGGTCACCCAGACTGATGGGAGCTAATGCAGGCACTTGTCAGGGTGACCCAGGCTGGCCTCACCCTGCAGAGACTGGGCGGGAGCTAACGTGGGCTCCTGTTGGGGTGACCCAGGCTGGCTATCACCCTGCAGAGCCTGGATGGGAGCTAACACAGGTAAGTGTTGGGGTCACCCAGGCTGGCATCACCCTGCAGAGCCTGGATGGGAGCTAACGCAGGCTCGCGTCCGGGTGACCCCCTCCAGTTTAGAAGGCCAGTGCTTTCCTCTTTCCCAGCAGATTAACTCAATACATCCAGGGAGCTCATATTCTGAAGGGCACATAGGTAACATAAAAATATCACTGGTTTTCAAAGCCCATTCAAAGTAGAAGCATTTTCTAGAAGACAGAGGTTCTTCAAGGCTGGCCTGCCTTGGATGATAGTGAACATTGAGGACAACCTGTTACCACAAATGCCAACCCCAAACGCGCGCCCCCCCTCACATCCTATCCCTGCCCCATTTCTAACCAGCAAGCTGACAAATCCCCAGGCTGAGAGGGACCACAAGCTTAATACATAACACAGAGAGACTCTCTCCCAGTTCTGCACAAGGCTGGAGAGAGCTGTTGGCGCATGCTCAGGTCTCCTTTATCAACCTGCCCTGGCTGACCACAAGCTTCCCAGGCTGGGACCAGGACAACTGCAGGGTCCATCCACTCACCACGGCAAGGTCATGCACAGCGTCCCTGCAAGGGTCTTCTCCTCCCACCCTGGCCTCTGCCATTGCTCCTAGCTCAGCAAGCAGTGCCTGTGCCCCCGGGTGTGGCAGCAGAAGTGGCACCAGGGTACGTGGAGGAGCATCTGCATAGAGAATGACAGACGTCCTAAGTGCACGCTGCCGTCCCCCCCCCCGCCCCCCGCCGGGCTCAGGCCCAAGTTGGGCACCCAGGAATTTGCCCGCTGGCTCTCATCAGCTTCCTCTCATATTCTAGTCCAACGCTAGCAGATCTTCTGTCTTCTCCCCCTCTTCCTCTTAGCAGCTGCAAGCCCCTCTCCCCTCCCAGTCAGGCCCCAGGGTCATCAGGGCCCTTGGTGGGCAGGGGCTGCCTGAGCACAAGCACCAGCCACTCACCTCTGGCTGCCCTTGCTGGTTGGCCTCACCTTGCAGATGTGTGGGCTTGGTCCTGGGAGGGTCTGTTCCCAACTCAGACACATGTCCCTCTGAAGACACCTGTGCCCTCGATACCTTTCCTTCACTCCATTGCTCCCCTCCCCACTTTGATCCCATCAAGGGCCCCTGCACACTTGTCTACCAACCCTCCCTGTGCTTATCTGATGCCTCCAGGCATCTGGGCCTGTGAGTCCCTGCCCAGTCTTTGTCCCCATCTAGGTTCTTGATTGCAGGGACAAGTCAGCTTTCAGACGCAAAGGCTGGGAACTGGGGGCTCATTGCCTCTCCTCCCTTCTCTTGCAGAGTCACCCACGCTGCTCTGCCCTGAACCTCTCTGCCCCTTCTTGGCACAGCTGTTGGGATACCTCTCTGATCAAAGAGATCGGCTCCTGGTACCCTGGCTCAAGTCTCCCCTACTTGACTCCACCTCCCACACATCTGGGCACTTTGTTCTCTGCAGTTTCTTAAACACAGCTATGACTGCGCCGCGTCCTGAATCAGCATTGGCTGCCTGTTTATTTCCCAATAACCTGAAATCACATTGCTGCCTCTGGCACCCAAATCCAGGGACTGCCTTTGCCCCTGCACCTCCATCTCCATGACTCCAATCCCCCAGGGTCCAGGCAGGCTGAGCAGCTCAGAGGCCGAGCATCCTCCCAGACCCACCACTTCCTAGGTTCCACTCAGGAGGCCCTCAGTTCAGTGGGTGCAGAGCATGAGCACCCACTTGTTGCACCTCACACGCTGGACATCCGACATGGCCACACCCTGACATGCTGTTTGGCTCTGGATGAACCTTTTTACAGCAGGTTTCCTTTGCTTCCGTGAGAATGAAAGAAGATGTTCAAGTGGGGAAGAGGATCCAGTAGGCCTTGGAGTGACAGATGGACCATGGCCTACAGGCAGCTGTCCTCGGAGGAGAGAGATGGATCTTGCTGCCCTGCTCCCCATCAGCCCCTCCTACTGCCCCAGGCTCCCAGGGTGTCCTTGTCCTGGACTGCTCTTCCAAGGTCAGCTGTTGTGTCCTGACCCTTCCTGATGTAGTACTTGTGAGCTTCTCCCTGCCTGCTCTGAGCTCTCCATACCCGCCCTCCCGCTGCCTGCTGCTGATTCCTTCTAAGACCTGGTTGCTGACGTCCTTCTGTCCTCCCTGTGGGCCATGGCCTCCTCTCCCTAAGCTTGTCTGTGTATTGGTGATGGCAAATGACAATGTCTGCTCACACTGCTCCTCCAAGGCCTGACCGGCATTGCCAAACTCCACAGGGATGACCAGGCACGACTATGGAAATGCCAGGCAGCCTGCCCACCCTGGAACCCTCTGCCTCCTGTACTTGGAATGAAGATGTAGACCATACCCCATCTGTCCCCAGCACACACGTGCCCGCCCAACCTCTAGCCACACTGTATGTCTGGCGAATGCTTCAGCAGTCCCTCTGTACCAGTCTCTGTGGCTGAAAGGCATTGGTGGCTTCTGAGCTGACCCTGGCCCCCCAATCCTGCTCTTCTGGGAAGGGCACTACCTGCCCTCAGAAGGCCTCCGTTCCCCTGGCTCATTGTCCTCCTCGGGAGCAATGGCTCACAGTTAGTGCAACGCAACCATGTCCGTCTGTCTTGAAAGGAACTTTGTCTTATATACTCCTGCATTCTGATTTCCTGCATAGTTAGCAGCCTGGAACCAAAAGGATGTTCAATAAAAGCTTGTTGAACTACTTTTATTAATTGCAATAAATACAATAAGCAAATGAAGAAAATTCAAATGCACTTGCTAAAAATACTTTTCTTCAGTCTTTTTCTGATTAGTAACGATTAATGCACAAATTGATTATGTTAGAAAATCATCTATATCTATACCATAGGTATATGTTAGACATAATACATCTAATAAGAAATATCCAAGGGACTCAGTGGAAAGATGTTCCAAAAATCAGGAACAATTTCCTAGACTGATGAACATAAATTTAAAAATATCCTCAACATCAAATTATTAGAAAATAGATATAGCATTTATTTTGTAGAACCAAACCCCATTGAAGATTGAGCATTTAAAATAAGTTGTCTTTTTCAAATTATAAATCCAAATGTAGAAAGTGGCTACAGTGAGGTCCTTTCGCAAGAGCAACAGCTCAATTATTTCGCCCTGCTTGTCAGTGCTTCAAGAAGGATCACTTTCAAATTTCAAAAGGGTCAATACTGTGGAATAGCTCTTTATTTCATTCAAAAATAGGGAAATGCTCAAGAGGTATCGCTATCGATGACTGTGAACACGTAAGCTAATTAAGCTGAGTTAATGAGTCGGAAGGGCTGGTGTGAGGAATGGTTCTGGAGGCCACCCCCGGGTGTGACGAGGTGCAGGACTAGGAGGAGGGCTATGGCTCTCCCCGGAATAGTGAAATGCTCACGTGTCCTGGAATCCACTTGTGGTACTGCAGAGCTCGTTCAGGTACCCCGCAGTTATAGCTTCATGTTTTATTATTGCTCCTAAATAGAATAAAATTTAAAAATGCATTTAGTATGAAAGATAAAAAAGTTACCTTTGGAAACTAAAAGAAGGAAGTTAATGTAGCATCTGTACCAGGGGGAGGATGCTCTCTCTCTTTCCTTAGGGACTTTGGAGAGAGGACAGAAGTCTCACCTGCCAGCTCCCAGCAGGAAGACCCAACAGCACAGCAGGAGCAGGAGAGAGATGAGGGCGCTGCCAGTGGGTGCCTGGGGACCGCGTGCTCCGGAAGCACTGATTAATAGTTATTAAATGTCAGACTTCAGATGCTGTGGGTGGAAAGAAAGATAAACTACATCTGTGCTGTGAAGAATATCAGTGAAAAGGAATGGAGGAATTATAAGCAGCACCCTCAGCATGCAGTGCACCAGCCTTAAAGAGGGGTCACTGACCGTGACCCCTAACAGTCATTCAGCATTCCCGCGGGGTCACTCACTCCTTCGCCTTGCCTGTGCATGGCAGCCTGTGCTGTGGTGTAAGCCTAACCTGGCCCCAATCGGAGGCAGGACCCCTAGCTCAAGGTCCTAGCCTGAAGGTGGGGTCACTGGCAATGGCCCAGGATACCTTTCAACCATGATTCACGACCTCAGGGAGCTTAGTCTTCATCTGCGGGCTGTGTTCCAAGATTCGTAAAATGGGAGGTGCATCTCACATCTGTCCAGTGAGATCGTAGCCACAGAAGCAAAGGTCCCCTGCATGCAAGCCTGGTCTCTGGAATGTTCCTTCCTATACTGGTGCTCTTCAGCAGATCTGATTTTGTGACAAGATCAACCAAATCCAGAAGGACCCATAGTGTGTTATACAACAAAAATGTAGAATCTACAGCACCCGATAACAGTGGTGTGTAGCGAACAGAGAGGTCACCATCATCTTAGTCACACTGGCTCATGAGCCAGTATGTAGTGAATGGTGGACAGAGAGCGTCACTACGGCCTTAATCACGCTGCCTACCCATTTCATCCACATCCTGTGGTTAATGGTTGGGTCCTCTGCTGGTGAGTGTGCCATCAGAGTGACTTCTGTAAAGTTTGGCCTACTCGACTCTAGTTTGCATATATAGTGATGTCCAAGTTCCACCTTCCTGTCTTTCAAATGGACGCACTTAGAAAGAAGAGAGGGATGTTGTGCCTGATTGCACTAAGCCCACGTGTGTTCACAGTTCACTGTTTTGAAAATGGAAACGCATTACAGAGAACACAAAAAAAATTTAAGTCAAAGATAGGAGAATCTCACTTTACCAAGTCAGGCCTCAAACACATGCATGTGACCCGTGGTTATTATGCCACACTTGCGGGGAATGCGGGGCACCATCCTCTTGCTGGGACCAGCTCACGCCATAGCCCAGCTGCTTGCTCCACCTGCCTGAGCCCCAAGCCTGCCACAAAGGCCAGGATGTCAGCAGAGCTTCCTGTGATGAGGAAGTGTCTTCCCTGTGACCTCCACTATAGTAGCCACTAAACACTGTGGCTCCTGAGCAGGTGAGGGACCATCTAAATGGGGGTTGATCATACATAATGTAAAATTTGCTATTTTAAGCATTTTTAAACATATAGTCTGAGTCTGTGAGGTTAAATGCATTATCATGGTTGCGCCTCCATAACCGACATCCATTGCTAGAATTTTCCCTCTTGGTAACGCAAAGCTTCAGGTACATAAAGCAATGACTCTGGGAACCTCACACATGGAGAACCATGTCCTATTTGTCCTTTGTGATTAGACTATTTCACTCAGCATGCTGAAGTCAAGCTTCATCCATTTTTTAAGTCCCAGTAATAGTCCACCGACGTGCACACCATGTTTTGTTTACCCGTTCATCCGTCAGTGAAACTGTGGAATGGCTTCATCTTCTGGCTGTGGAGGTAACTGAACAGGTATCTGTTTGAATCCCAAGGAGTTTATTTCTAAGTTTCTCTTAATTTAACTGTAAATGGGTGGTGACTACCATATTGGACAATAATAATATTGAAGGTTTGGCTGGACCACAGAGCCCCTCTGGTCACGGGTGTGACAGCTCCAAGCTTGCATGTTATGGTGAGGCGGAGACAGGTAGGGACAGCTAGGCTGCTTCACGCTGCTTCTCGTCACCCGCTAATTGTGTTCCCAGTTGTACTGAAATATTGAGAAAGGGGGGTGGGACCACAGCCACTGCGCGGGGCCGTGCTGCCCCTGGGGTGGGGAGACAGAGATGTGTTTTCGTTGTCATTCCAACCGTGTCCCCAGAAGCCACAGCTCCGGGCCTGTGTTGGTATTGAATGAAATGCCTGCAACTGATCCACCATTAGGATCAATATCCCAGCCATTATGCTGGCCAAAGAGGCAGCAAATCACATTTACGTGGGTTGTCAGGCTCATTATTATAGGCAGATGGCAGCCCGTGCGCTACAATGCGGACCCGAAAAGACTGACATTATTTCAAATTAAAATCTATAATGCTAATACGCATCTCCGAGCCTTTGTGCAGACTGGAGTGCATTAATCTCTAGGATGATTGCTGATGTGCGTGCTGGCGCACATGAGTGCAGTTAAAAGGAGGGCTCTTAACTGCAGTGGTTAACATTCATTCATACAGATTGATAAAAGCTAACATGCAGTTTTCTTTACTAGTAACTCCCTAATAGGAATTAATGGGACATTTTAAAGAGAAATTCCAAGTTCAGGGGAGCCAGAAAGAAATACTCCAACAGAAGAGAAGCAGTGTCATGGTCCTCTGCCTAACACAACTTCATTAGGTCTTTATGTTTATTTAAAAGGCTGTGGCTGCTCAGTCTCAGCCAGGTGTGAGTGGGGAAGGCCCTGAAGTGTGACTCCCGAGGCAGGGCCTTGGGATTGAAAAGGCCTTTCATAAACAATTCTGGAATTGTGGCTTTCAAATTGAAAAAAAAAAAAAAAAACAGGGGAAGAAAAGTTTTTGAAAGATCGGTCGCTGTCTTGTACCTTCTCTATGACGAGTGAAAATCTATGCTGTCAAAGACTGTGTTTTGAATCATATCATATGCATCTCAGCTATTTCTGTTCAGAAAGTGATACACGAATTCTTTTCATAAGCATTGGAAAAGAGAAATGTTTATTGATTGATTTTGGGGGAATTGTGATTTGGGTTTTCCAGTTACTTCCCAACATTTTTAAAGATTTATGATAACGTAAATGGGGGATTTTATGGAAAATAGACTACTCAGTTGAGAAACTTTTTTTTTTCTTTCAAGGAGATGACTTAATTAGTATAAAGCATATTGATTTGAATTTATTTATATAAAATACGTATATTTCCCCAATAAGCACAATAACATCTTTTTCATGCATATACAGGAAAAGCTTCTTCAAAGATGAAAATAGAAATAAATGCAAGGCATAACTTCTCAACTGGGGAAATACGAGGTGACAGAACTCTGGCCTGAAGTGACGTTTGCCCTAAAAGACTGCATCTGGTCTCTTCCCATCAGGACAGACCGGAACCCAAGTGCCAGGGCAGTGCGAAGACTGCTTGGTGGTGCTTATAGGAAAATCTTGCTTTTCCACCTCCCCTTCAAGGGCTCCTCATGCACACGTTCATTACAACCGAATGAGGTAATGTCTTATTTATACAATAAACCAGAGTTCAGCTAGCCAGTCACATAGGGCATGGCCACAAACCCTCAAACGAGTAACCTTGGCCTTAGAGCTACAAGAACAGCTTTAACCAAGCTCGTGCGTGTCCCTCTGCAGGAAAGGTCAATTGCAGAATTTCAGAAAATCAAGAGCATTGAGATCATGTGACTCAACCCATTAATTTTATAAGTGAGAAAACAGGAGTCCAGAAGCGTGGCAAGTGTGACTGGCCCACAGGTGACGTAGCTCCACGTGGGCATCACAAGAGCTCCTGGGGGTGTCATTGCCTGTCCCTGTGGGGGCGGAAGCCTGGTGTGAGAGAAGAACACAACTTGGCCATCCTGGGCGGGATCCAGGTACTCTCAGATTCCCTTTTGTTCAGGGCTGTGGACACAAAGGGTGCTGCTCCTCCGGATGATCACGTGCCATATTACGTGCACTTTTATCTGAATGATCCCAGAATTCTGTGTCCTGGTGATGCTGTAAGCATCATAGCTCCTGTGAGCACTGTGAGTGATGTTTATCTCACAGCAGCATCACTTAACATTGCACCTCTCAGAATGATCCCTGCCGCTAAGGGGTGTATGACTATAGTGTTTGAGAATAGCCCTGGGGCTGGGGCAAGGTAACACAGGGGTTGATGTTGGCCGGGCCACTTGTTAAGTGTATGGTCTGGGCTGAATTTCTGATTCCTTTTTATAAACGAAAGAATAACAATTCCTGTTTGTTAGGGTTGCTTTGTTAGCAAAGACAGTGGCATATATAAAGTCCAAGGTGTGCCCAGAGCGTTACAAGTTCTGTAGTTGTGTCATCCAAGTTCTGCTGGACTGTAAAGGTCTTTGTGTATGATGAACATTCAGTGACAACTGTTAAAATCCTTCAATAGAAGATCTGTTCTGTGGAAGGACAGATACACACCACTATGTGCGTGGGCTACGTGGCTCACAAGGTGCACTGCAGGTCTCCTCCTGAAGCTCCATGCAGCCCTCGATTTGCCTGTCTGGTCCTAAGGCTCCTCCTGGTCTCCTTTGCACTTTCCTGACTTTAGGAAGCCCTGTGCTCACTCCCAAGCATGCTTGGTTCTCTTCTCCAGTGTGTACCTGTGTTTTCACCACTGGACACTTTTCAGGAGTAGGTGGCCTAGGATGTACTGAGTCTCAGAAGGAAGGAGACCTGCTGTGCAGCCCCAGACACAGCAAAGAGGACCCACACGTTTGCCTCTGGATCTGGAGCTCCCAGGGCCTTGGACACATGGGAACCTGCTGTCCCTTCTCTCACAGCACTGTGCTCCCCAACCTCTCCCACCCAAAGGGTCTCTTCTGCAAGTAGACCTCCCCTCTGAGTGTGCGTTGAATGGCCCCCTCTGTCATACTAAACGAGTAGGAGCCTGGATCTGGGGTCATGGTCATACTTCGAGTTCCTATGCAACAAACAGCCCCCTGACTTCCCCCAAAAGCAGTGTGGAAACCTAACTTAGCAGTATACTGAACAGCTGAGTCTCAGCCACTCACAGCTGCCTCCTGCCAGACCATGTGCAAGACAGGCAACGTCCTGGCTGTCACCAGTGGAGCCGTTCTGTCCTCGACTTCCCGGCGCAATCTGTAAGTGCCTGCTGTCGCAGAGCAGAACTCTGTGGACCTCTCCGGGTTCTGCGTGGTGGCTGCTCTGTGAGTCACTGTTTGCCCAAGTGAACTGTTCAATTTATCTTCTCTGACAAGTTTTCCTACCTCTGGAATTGCTCATTGAGGTCAACAATGACCTTCACATCGTGAAATCTAACGTGTGGACCCACGAATGGCATTTAATGACGTTCACACCATTAGGGAGGCTCAAACCCCTGATCTCTTCTGAGCAGCTCCCAATTCAAGTGATCAGGACACCTCTCTGTCCTGCTTTCTTCCTAACTGATTGGCAGCTCCATCTCAGGGAAGAAGCAAAGTCTGTGCCATTTTCCCAACCTTCGAGTGAGTTTGCCGGGGACTCAATCCCTGACCCCTTCTTTGTGCAGCCCTTCCCTGTGGCTGACTTCTGACTCCAGGTCTATAATACTAACTCCACCCAGGGTTCTATTTCTAGCCCTGTCTTTCCTGTTTTGTTTTGTGGAGTATTTTACATGGACCTGTCCTCCCATCCTGGTAGCAAATCTTGAGCAGGCGATGTCGCGACTGCCTTATTTTGCAGATGAGGAATCTGAGGCAGTTAGAAAGCTGAATTTGAAGCCAAAGTCCCTGGGCCAGTATTCTTAACTACTGTGCTAGTCAGTCTGATAGGACCAGGAGGTGTCTTAGGAGCAGCAAAAATTCACGTTTTCAGGTTCTTGGTGAGTGATTTCCGCTTCTCGTCATTACCTCTCATCTGTTGGCTTTGTTCATTCAGGAAGTGATGAATCAACCCTCACATGTACGTGGCGAGCCCTGAGCCAATGCTATCCGTACCTTTCAGCCTCCGGAATGATCTCAAAGCATTTCATTGTTATTTTTCCCAGCACATCTGAGGGGAAGCAGGACAGGGCCTGTTAATCTTTGCATCCTCCCCACTCCTCATGGTGTGTGATGGCTCAGTTCTCCTGGACCCAAGCAAGACTGCAGGGCGTCTGAGTTGCTGTCTGTGGCACTCTGCTTCCCAAATGATGCCCTGGGCTTCTCTCCTGTTCTTGGCTGTGGCCCATCTCTGATTGCTGTCCTCAAAGCCCCCAGTTCACCTTGATCCATGCCAGTTATGACAACCAGTCCCTTGGACAATCACCTCCCAGCTCATGGCCGGTTTCTCCCTTAGAAGCCACATCCACTACCCTCTCACTCCAATGCACAGCCTTTCTGCCCCAGAGAAACAAATTATAGCAGCAGGAGATACACACTCACTCCTGGTGGGCAGAGTCGGGCGGGGCCTGGGTCCCCTGAGGGCCCTTGGAGGCTATTCCAGCAGGGTCCCCTGGAGCACAGTCCCCTGTCCTAGCTGATGGTGGATGCTGCTCTACCATGTGAGACACAGCTTGCAGCCTTCTAACTTAGGAAGCCGAATTATTATTCTGTCTTTATTTGTAGTGCCAGAGCAGACACAATCAATTTAATTTCAATGTTCTGATCATAAACCTCCATGTTAATATTGCCCCTTTAAATTGAGTGTTTATGAGTCCTATAAGAACCACCTGGATATTCTACCTCAAGGACCCAAAGTCATTTAGCTACAAATTACTGAACATTCTCCTGCACCTTTCTCCTTGGTCTGGACTTGATTATTTCTAATTATCATAAATGCCCCTCTGCATTCCAGACGTGCACTGCTATAGTCCCGCCTGAGCCAGGGATTTAGGTCCATGTGCAGAATCGAAGGAGGGTTCCATGTCACTCACATGTCCTCAGCCCAGAGCGAGACATGTAACAGCTTGCACACCCTTGGAGAGATGGCAGAGGGGGATGTCACATTTTCCCAGGTGAGAGGGGTCGGGTGCCTTGAGTATTGCTCTTACCTGTGGAAGCACCTGCAGACCTTACACAGAACACCGTGGGTAGCACCTGGTGATGACCGTGAAGCCCTTTTCTTATAAACATATTTAAAACTCATGTGCATTGTGGTCCCAGGTACAATGGGGCTGAACCCTGCCTTCCGAGGGCAGGTCACCGAGTTTTGCTGGGTGGCGCATCTGGCCACCACTGCAGCCTGGTGCATCTCTGGCTGCTCCTGTGTTGGATCTGGGTGGAGCCTTCCATCCCTGCTGCTCTAACACCTCCCTGATGTGCCCTCTTCAGCCCATCTTCAAGCAGCTCTTCTGGCAGACTGAGCAGCTGCAGATGCCGCGCTGAGGCTGTCAGAAGGTGCAGGCTGCAGAAGCACAGCTACGGAGACGGGAGGTGGGCGACCTCTGCCTTGGCTCTGACCTTTCCTGCTCTGAGCGCTCTTCCAGAGCCAGCAACCTGACAGAGCAGAGGCCCAGGCACAGGCTGCAAGCATTCCCTCCTCGACGTGTTTGCACAAACTAGAGACACGTCCCTCCACTCTTAATTCCTTTCAAGAACACTGACGTGTTTCCAAACCTAATTTGACAGTCTCTTCTGACTGGGGCTGCTGGGCCACCCGACAGGCACTTGCACCCTTCGCCCGGGCACCTGTCGGGCTGCTGCCAGTCCAGCTGCAGCTCTGAGAAGGCAATTCCCACCTCATTCAGCCCTCCCCCATCCTAAGAAACAACACAAGTCATGGGCCAGCAGGAGATGGGAGGTCCAAATGAGAAAGGGAGTCTTTCACATCCCCTTGCCACGGAAGAGGGTTTGAGCTGTAAGGTAGACTCAGAAACTTTTCCTCTTCAACCTCTTTCCAAATAAAATATGATAAATGCAAAAGATTTCTTTTTTGAAGAAATAATTGGGAACTAGGCTTTCCATAACTATGTCATGAATTAATTAAAATTTAAATTTTTAATTTGTCTTCTAATCATCATTAGATTTATTAATATTAAGATTACTCTGCTCATTAATAGCTTTTAAATAGCTTCCTTTAGCCCTGTGAACCTAAGGGGAAAAACAATGCTATTTGCAATGATTTTAGCTGAAAATGTAACAGATCATCACTTTTTGTTTGAAAAAAATGAAATGCAACCAGGAAGATGTTTTGGGGACTATGCTAAACATTCTGGACACCTGAAGGCAGAGGTGAGTGCCAGCCGACCGTATGCAATGGGACCCGCAGAAGTCTGTGGGTCTCAGAGTTGCCACCAAAGTCCTGCTCCTTAGAAAATCAATGCTGTTATAAGAACCAGAGAATAAGAAGCAAAGTCCCTGGGCATCCCTGTAGGAAATGCACACGTCACCCAGCACTGTCAACCAACTCTCAAACCACACAGCGGTTTCCAAATACAGTTCTTCCAAGACTAGATCCCAGGCCCTGCAGATTTGGCCTCTTGAGAGGCCAGGGGTTCCGGTCGGAGCACCTAATCACCAACATGGAATTCTGCATCCTGCCGGCTGCCCACAACCTTCCCCCCTTGGCCTCCACACCTTTCCATCAGCAAGTCTGCTTCCAAATGCATCACCTTCCTCCAAAGCCGCCAAGAAGGGCCACCTCCAACTGCCTGGTCACTGCCAACCTGTCCTTTTGACCACCTGCCCTCTACCCTGTGCCCTGTACTCTTTGTATGAAGCAGATCTGGTCGAGTGCCTCAGTTCTTAAAAACAACTTCAAATAAGTGCCCAGGCACCTTCAGAGTGAGAGCAGGCTGTCTCCTGGTGAGGCCCAGTCCTGAGAACCCCCTGGGGTTCCATGCCAAGCCTTAGTCTGAGGCCAATAAACGTGGATGTCTGAGGTGAGACCCAGGCATCAGGAACTTCCCGAGTGACTTCAGGAAGCCAAGATTTGGGAAGGTCAGTCCACTGGATATACGCTGAGTAGTGAGGCAGGTGTCGGAAGGCACCTCTGCTCAGCACCGGCCTTGCTTTCCTCTCCAGCCCGCGTCCACTGCACCAGGAAACCTACGCACGTTACTGCTGCCTCGGCTAATTCACTTACTAGCTCACGTTTACAAAGCTCCCACCACTCGTGCTGATAGCACCCGCACCTGGTTCACTCTCACCTGTTCTGTTCAGCAGCTGTTTCTCATGCACCTCCCTTGAAATGCAAGGGCAAGAATGTTCAGGTATCCACAAGCTCCACTCTCCCTCAGTCTCCTCTACCTCTATTAATCTGTGTGCATTTTTATCTCGCTGTCCTTAGAGCTTTACTGCAGCTGTAAGTGCTCTTAATATTATATGTGTATGTGTGTAAATGTGTGTATGTACTTTTTAACGTAACAAAAATATTTGGTTGCATGACTATATTCTGCGTAGTCCGAGGAAGAGATAAGGGAGGAGAAGGTGGAAGGGATATTGTTTTGTGATGAGTTGGCCAGAGAGATGTGGGAGCAGGCAATCTGAGATCCACAGCATAGGCCAGCAGGCAGATGATTCTGGAAAGAGAAGATGTTGCAGTCTTGAGTCAATTCCAAAGGCAGCAGACTGGAAACTCATTTGAGATTTCTATGTTGCCATTTTGGGAAGAATCCCTAGTACTTTGGGAATCCTGGTCTTTGTTTTAAAGGCGATCAACTGAATAGATGAGGCCCACCCACATTATGAAGGGTAACCTGCATTCCTCAGAGTCAATGTTAATCAGCTCTCAGAGGTATCTTTACAACCTCTAGACTGTAGCTTGAGCAAACAACAGAAGAGCGTAACCTTGCCAGCCTGACACATAAACTTAGCCATCAAACAGTGGTGGGCCCTAAACTCACCCCCTGTGCTCGCAGGTTTTGACGATGTCAGCACATGGATGTTCCCAGCTCCCTGGCTCACTCTTCTGTGGATGGACATTTGGGAGGTCTCTAAGGTCTTCTTGCCATGAATAGTGCTGTCATGGGCATTAGGGCACCGATGTCCTCCTGTAGGACTCCCTGGTGGCTGTGCTGGGAGTGAGGCTGCTGGTCACAGGGTGTGTAAGTAGTCAGCCAGGGCTCATGACAGCTCCTTCCAAGAAGTGGCAGCAGTGGCCATGAGTGTCAGTCACATGACAGATCCCCTTGGTCTAGCATTGGAGGTGTCCAGGAACGTTCCGGAGGCCTCTTAGCTACCAGCAATGAAGCCTTAAGGAGGAGTTTCATCATGAGGTCTGTGTTTTCTTGTCATTGATAACGTTAAATTCTTTTCCTGTGTTTGATAGTCACTTGCATTCCTCTGAAAAATTTCTGGCAGTACATTTTGGTCATTTTAAACCAAATTATTATGCTTTTGTTAGCAATTTCTAGGTCATTTTTACATGGTCTTAATTTCAAAATGTATTCATTATATGATATGTTGAAAATATATTCTTAAATTTCTAAATTCTTTTTGGTTTGTTTAAAACTTTGAAATACAGAAGTTTAACTTTATGTACTCAAAGTGCTAATCTTTTCTCATGTGGTAACGTGTTTTTGTGCACATCTGTCTTAAGAAATATTTTGTAACATCAAGTTTTAAAAGACATCAACATATAATTTCCACTAATTATTTTAAAGTTTCCTTTTTAAATATTTAAATTGATAATCTATGCAGAATTAATATGTATATGGTAAGATGTAGGAATACAAATATGTGTTTTTATTTTTGGAATATCAATTCTCTCTTTCCCTACTTCTCTGTGATGTCATCACCATCATGAGCCCACGTTTTCCCAGTGAACAGTTCTTCTTCGGTTCTTATTCTATTGTATCGATAAACTTGTTCCTTTATTCTGTTGATACGTGATTCTTATTGAATTAGTTGAGAGTGTTCCCTTCTGCTACAGAGTCAAAAGGAAAAATATGATTATATGACCAGCTCACGATCATAGATGCCTAACAGAAACCTGTGAGATAGAGCTTTCTTGGTAGGATACAAACGTGTTGAATGCAGGATGTTTTGAAGGTGGGAGTATTGGAGTGCTGCTTATGGAAGGACCTACTCAACAGTAGGTAGCCCTAAAGCAGAGATAGATGGACAGCTATATTGCACATTTTTGGTGACATTCATTCTGATTCTATGAAACTTCTGCCCAAACAAAATAATTTCCACTCAGCACTGAAAAGGGAGTTTGATCTTTGAACAATACACTTGTCCCTCACCTCCCAACAGAGCAGGGGTGTATGACTCCAGGAAATCTCCCTCTGCCAAGAGTCCTTGCTTATCTTTAAGCTGGTCCTCACAACCACTTCTTACTCTGTTACTGAGAAAGCCTAATGTGTGCATGAGGTGGGATGGATTATGAAGAATAAAGAGCCCAGACGTGTAGTTTGTGAATTCCTTCCAGTCTGTCTTGCTCTTGAACACCACCCTGAATGTGAAACTTCGCAATATCTGTCCTCTTGCATTTTGATGAATGTTTTTAAATTTTTCAAAAACTGTGATTTGAGCATGCTTAGTTGTTTTGTGAGCCTCTGTGCTTCCATGCAAAATGGAATATCGAATTGATAACATGATAGAAGGCGGCTGTTACATTGAAGTAATGTTATTTCAAACCCTGTGTAATGAATACTGTGCCCTTGTAAACACAACAACCTTTCCATAACAGCTTAATACCTGGCAGATCAGATCCACTCCAGGTTCCTCTTCAGATGTTCATGGAGTTTTAGCCTTCAAAGTACTTTGAAAAAAGACTAATTTTTACATTGATAATTACTAATAATTACATTGATAATTGCAGTATATCTCTTCATGTATGGATGTTTTCTCAAATATGCCTTAATAAAATTTTATAATTGTTCTACAGAAGTCTTACAAATCTATTATTAAATATTTTAGGCATTTTCCATCTCTGATACTATTGTAATGGCATATTCTCTTTAATTATAATTCCTAATTATTTACCACTGAGTTATAGAAATTCAATTATTTTTGTACATTAAGCATATATCTAGCAACCTTGCTAATTTCTATTTGTATATCCAATAAACTTTGAGGAGATTACATTGCTTTCAAAATATAAATGATCATCATTTGAAAATAATGTAAGCTTACATTTTCTCCATTCTAGTCAATATTTCATTCTTCTGTGTTCTTATATTTTCATCACATTTTACTGGTGAGGACCTCCAATGCAAATTGGATTACAAGGACTGATATTGGGTTTCATCTTTCTGATTTTAACTAAATGTTACCAGTGAGGAGAGACACTAGCAAGAGGGTTGACCAGAAGCCCTTACGTCCTTCCTCCCACTGAGAAAGCCACCTGCATTTGATGAAGGTGCCTGGAGGACAGCACGTTCAAGGAGCAGCTGTCACTCCACAAAGCAGGTAAATCCAGGAAGACAACTTGGTCTCTGGCACCCCCATCCCCAAACCAGGACCAGTTCAGAACCAGTGCACGTCTCCCTGTGTGAACAAAGGAAAATCAATGAAAGTGCGTGATATTAAAGACAACCAAACTATACAGCACATACTAAGAAAACACCATGACTAAGAACCACAACCACATGACAATCCTAACACTGAATGTGAATGGTCTCAGTGCACCAATCAAAAGACACAGATTAGCAGATGGGATCATAAAACAAAATCCAACAAAATGTTGCTTACAGGAGACCCACCTTACAGCCAGTGACATACATAGATTGAGGGCGAAAGGATGGGGAAAAAAATCTTCCAGGTGTGCAGTCCAAGAAAGCAAGCTAGAATTGCAATACTTATATCCAACAAAGTAAATTTCAAACATAAATTAATCAAAAGAGATAAAGAAGGCCACTGCATCCTAGCAAAGGGAACAACACAACAGGAAGATATAAAAATAGCAAATATATACTCTCCAAACACAAACACTCCCAATTATGTGGAAAAATTACTCCAAGACATTAAACCACTTGTGCACCTCAACAGAATAGTACTGGGAGAATTTAATACTCCTCTATCAACAACAGACAGAAGGTCAAAGCAAAAAATATAAAAAATAAAAAGAACAATAAAGAGATGTCCAGTCTAAACAACTCCATAAATCAAAAGGACTTAACACACATCTATATAATATTTTACCCCAAATTGCCCGAATATACCTTCTTCTCAGCAGCACATGGATCCTTCTCCAAAATATATCATATTCCAGTTCACAAAGGAAATCTCAGCAAATATTAAAAGGTAGATATTATTCCATGTATCCTAGCAGACCATGATGCCATGACCCTAGCAATTAGCCGCAAAAAGCATAACAAAAACGCACATACACATGGAGAATGAATAGCACTCCATTAAATGAAGAGTAGATCCAAGGAGACATGACAGCAGAAATCAAGAAAGTATTCTCAAAGACAAAATCAGTTAGAAGAAGAACCAAACACTCATCAAAACAAAACGACAGAGGAAACTCAGTGAAAGTGCATGCTGTCAAGGGACAACCAAGAAAGGACAGAACTCACTAATAAAACACAATGACTACGAGCCACAACCACAAAACTGTCCTAACACTGTGTCAAAAGACACAGATTAGTGGATTGGATCAAAACCCAAAATCCAATAATATGCTGCTTACAGGAGACCCATCTTACAGCCAAAGACATCCACATATTGAGGGTGAAAGGATGGAAAAAACTACCATGCATATGACCCAAGACAGCAAGCTCGAGTTACCATACTTACATCTGACAAAGTAGATTTCAAACATAAATTAATCAGAATAGATAAAGAAGACCACTGCATCCTAGTAAAGGGAACAACACAACAGGAAGATATAAAAATAGCAAATATATACTCTCCAAACACAAACACTCCTAAGTATGTGGAAAAATTACTCCACGACATTAAACCACTTGTGCACCTCAACATGATAATACTGAGAGAATTTAATACTCCTCTATCAACAACAGACAGATCATCAAAGCAAAAAACCCAAAAAACAGGAAAACCAAAACAAAAACAGTAAAGAGATCTCCAGTCTAAACAACTCCATAAATCAAATGGACTTAACACACACCTACAGAATATTCCACCCCAAATTGGCAGAGTATACATTCTTTTCAGCAGCACATGGATCCTTCTCCAAAATAGATCATATTCTAGTTTACAAAGGAAATCTCATCAAATACAAAAAAGTACATGTTATTCCATGCATCTTATCAGACCATGATGCCATGACTCTAGCAGTTAACAGCAAAAATCATAGCAGAGAACACACATATACATGGAGATTGAATAACACCCCATTTAGTGAATGGATCCAAGAAGACAAGACAACGGAGATCAAGAAATTCTTGGAGGAGAATGAGAATAAAGATAGAACATATTGAAACCTTTGCAACAGCATGGAAGCATTTTTTTTAAAGAGAGAGAGACAGTGAGAGAAAAAGAAAAAGAAAGAAACAATTTTTATTTAGTTTTATATGTGGACTTCGTTGCTCTGAGATTTTGTTGTGTACATGGTGCTCGGGTTTGAACTCGCGCACTTGCGCATGCCGGGCAAGCGGTGTAACCACTGAACCACAGACCCAGCCCTATAGAAGAATTCTTAAAGGGAAAATTTATAGTACTGAGTATCTACATTAAAAACCAGGAGAGATCTCGAATACATAAGCTTATGCTCCACCTCAAATCACTATATAAATATATATAATTCCAAAGCCAGCAGAAGACAGGAAATAATCCACATAAGAGCTGAAATCAATGAAACTGACAACAAAACAATAAAATGAACAGACAAAAATAGAGCTGGTGCTTCAAAAAAAATAAATAAAATCGACAGACCCCTAGCTAATCTCACTAAAAGAAGGAAAAAATGAGAGAAAATCAACACAGTCAAAAACGAAAAGGGATGATCACCACTGACCCAATGGAAATCCAATGGATTATAAGAGCATGTTCTGAAAAACTATACTCCTCTAAATTAGATAATCTGGAAGACAAGAACAAATTTCTAAACACACACAACTTCCCCAAATTAATGCAGGATGATACTGAAATCTTAAATAGGCCAAAAACAGGCACGGAATTCCTACAGCAATTAAAACCTTTCAAAGAAGAAAAACCTAGGACCTCATGGATTCCCTGCTGAGTTTTACCAGCCTAGGAGGAGGAAATAACACCTCTCCTTATTAAGCTATTCCAAGGAACTGAAAAGGAGAAAACTCTCCTGAACAATTTTTATGAGGCAACCATAACTCTGATACCAAAACCCAACAAAGACACACTGAAAAAAGAAAACTACAGACCAAATCTCTAATGAACACCAACACAAAAATCATCAATAAAGTTCCAGAAACCACATTCAAAAACACATCAAGAAGATAATTCAGATGATCAAATGGGCTTCATTTCAGGTATGCAAGGCTGGTTTAACATATGCAAATCAATAAACGTGGTTCATCATGTAAACAGAATTAAGGAAATTAACATATGATCATCTCATGTGATGCAGAAAGACCTTGGGTAGATCCAGCACCCAATTATGATCAAAACCCTGATAAGATAGGGATCAAAGGAACTTATCTTTACCTTGTAAAGGCTGTATGTGCCAAACCTTCAGCTAGTGTAATACTGAATGGTGAAAGGTTGAAAGCATTTCCACTGAACTCAGGAACAAGGCGAGGCTGCCTATTCTCACCACTTATATTCAAAATTGTTCTCAAGACCCTTGTCAGAGCAATCTGTCAAGAGAAGGAAATACAAAGGATAAGAATGGGAAAAGAGGAAGTCAAGCTATCACTTTTTGTTGGTGACATGATGCTATAATTGAAAGATCCAAAAATCTCCACAAGAAAATTGCTTGAGCTTATAAACAGGTTTAGCAAAGAAGAAACTTTACAAGATTAATACCCATAAATCAATAGCTTTCATATATGCTAATAATAATAGGGCAAAAGAAATCAGAAATCCCTCCCCTTCACGATGTCCTCAAAACGGGTGAAATACTTGGGAATTAGTCTAACTAAGGAAGTAAAAGACTTCTACAATGAACATTATCACGCATCAAAGTCAGAAATTAAAGAAGACCTGAGAAGATGGAAAGATGTTCTGTATTTGCAATTAGGCATTCAGCCTAAAATGGCCATTCAGCCAAAAGCACTGTAAAGATTCAGTGCAATACCTATCAAAATAACAATGCCATTCTTTACAGATACAAAAAATAAAAATAAAAAACAATTCTCAAATTCATTTGGAACAAGAAGAAACCCAGAATAGCCAAAACATTACTAAGCAAGAAAGACGAAACAGGTGTTTTTGCAATAGGAGATCTAAAATTTCAGTATAGAGCTATAGTAAGAAGAGCAGCATGGTACTGCTATCAAAACAGGAATGAAGACCAATGGAATAGAAGACTCTGAGACAAACGAAAAAATCTTTAAACATCTGATTTTTATTTTATATAAAGAGAGAGGGACAGTGAGAGAGAGAGAGAGAGAGAGAACCAATTTTACTTAATTTTTTCATCCGGCTGTCCTTGCTCTGAGACTTCATTGGGTTTGTGGTGCTGGGGCTCCAAGTAGCATGCTCGCACATGCCAGGCAAGCGCCACAACTGCTGAGCCACAGCTCTAGCCATAAACATCTGATCTTTAACAAAGGGGGTCAAAATATAACATGGAGGAGAGGCAGCCTATCCAATAAATGGTGCTGGATAAATTGGATGGCCATGTGTAGGAAATTGAAATTAGATCCTTATCTCTCACCTTACACAAAACTCAAACCAAAGTGGATAAAGGAATTAGGAATTAATTAGGAATTAAACCAGCTACCATACAACTGCTGGAAGAAAAGTTAGGACCAACATTCCAGCACATGGGAGTAGGCAATGACTTCCTCAACAAAGCTCCTAAAGAGCGAGAATTACAGTCAGAAATCAATGAGTGGGATGCCAGTCAACTAAAAAGTTTCTGTACAGCCAAGGAAATAGTCAAAACAGTCAAGAGACAGCCTACAGAATGGGAGAGAATCATGGCCTGTGATCCCTCTGACAGGGGACTAATATCCAAACTTTATAAGAACTCAAAAAGCTCAATAACAAAAACAAAACAATCTAATTGATAAATGAGCCAAGAGAGCTCAACAGAAACTTCTCAACAGAGGACACGTCACTGGGTTTCACTACCAGGGGACCACTGATCTCCTCCGCATTCTCCCTGCCATCTTGTGCTACTATCTCTGTGAAGTTCATCTTTTAAAACAATTATAATTATTCCATTACACAAAATAAACATTGAGAATTTGCAATGTTTGAAATTATTTGGAGGTCTTTTTTTTACTTTGTATCTTCTGAAGATAGTGTCCTAATCTTTATTTATTTTTTAAATTTTATTTTATTTAGAAATTTATTTGTTGATTGTTCAAATACTCTTCTAAAGAAATATTATAATTATATATATATATATATAAATTCTGAAAATTATATTTACCCCCAAGAGGCCACCCCATTACCCCCCTTATCCCTGCCCCGCCCTCCTTCCCAATGCATCTCTGCAAATGTCTTAGGTTGTATGACATTACACCTGGAGGTCTTTTTTTAAAAAAAAAAACCCAAATGTTCTTTCTGAAAGATGGAAGTTGGCATGAGGAAAATAAAGGGGGAAGAAGAGAGCCGTTGATACCACGAGAAACCAAGAGAAGACTGGATTCGATTCAGGTTGGTTGTCACAGAGGATGCAGATCCTATGTGACACTCCTTAATGCTGGGCCACAGGTCCCGTGTGACACTCGTTAATGCCAGCAACTTCTGTTTTGACCTCTAACAAGGGTGGGGTGCTGCTTCAGAGCGTGAACAGGGCAGTGAGCTAGCAACTACCGGTTCCGTATTGATGGCGACTGCTTGTCCTCATCTGCTAATGGGGAGTTAGGCGAGTCCCTCCAGCTGGCAAGGGACCACTCTTCCATGTCCGATGGTGTCTTCTGGCGCTCTGTGCCCACAGCTCTCCGGGAGAAACACTGAAAGTGCAGATGTCTCCAAACCTCCTGGAATTCCCTGATTGGAGTTTGACTGGGGCTGGCTGTGGCTCTGAGGCTGCAGCTCCTCCCAGTCCTTTCTGCAGCCTGCAGATTCTCTGCTGAGTCTTCTTTATCTCTCATAAGAAACTAAGATTAAGCGGTCCCTTTGTTGAAAGCAGGATAAACATTTCAACCGTTGTATTGTGCTGACTCTTGCAAGCATCAGCGTGTGCTTACTATGAAATTTCTAAATCATCAAGTAGAACAGCTTAGTGACAGTGTGTCTACGCGATGTGTCCCCCTCTTTCATGGGTTCCTGTATCACTAAGCATGTGTTTACCCAGAACTTGCAGGGTGCCAGGCCCCACTATTAGTGCCCAAGATCTAGGTGTCAGGTCCAGCTTCTCTATGCCACCGGAAGGGAGAGAAGGGTGGGCTTCTGCCCCAACCAGAAGCAGCGAATGCTCCACGAAGCCACAGCTCACTGTTTAGGCCACAGGAGAGCTCGTGCAGCAAGACAGCCAAGCCCTGAGAAGAAGAAGATCCCTGCAAGGAGAGGAGGCAAGTGACCCTTGCTCTGTTCACAGAGTGTGGGACAAACAGGTGTTCTGCTACTGGTGGACACTGAGAAGTCAGGTGACTTCTGCAACATTTCCTACAGAGGCAGTGAGAGGTGCTGTGTCATTTTGAATGGTGTCGTTTTGTGTCGTTTTGAATGGTGGGGCCTTCCCCTCAAGCTCGTGAGAGAAACAACGGGCAGGGCAGGGCAGGGCAGGGCAGAGCAAGGCAGGGCAGGACAGGGAGGGGAGGGCAGGGCAGGGGAGCTCAGGAAGAGCCTCTGCTGCAGGAGGAGGTCAGGAGCTGGTGAAGGACACCCATGACTTTTGCTTGTGCTCCAGCCAGCAGGGACATGTGTCCCACTGGCCTCCAGGACTAGAACCAGGTCCCCTTTCCTTGGGGGAGGCAGAGGCGGAATGCCATACACACAACAGAAGCTGCGGGGCACCGTCCAGGCTGAGTGTTCTCGGTAGTCGCGGGCTGCTCCTGTTGGCGGGAGAAGTAGGAAGACCTTCCCAAGATGAACCAGAGACACAAGACTGGGATAGGCAGGAGCACTGAGAACTCTGCACCCTGACGCCCAGGCTGAAGCTGGAGAGGGAAGGAGCCCACCCTGGACCCATCAGAGCTGGGCACCAGGGCAGGAACACAGACGGGCCACCTCCACCCCTTCTCAGCCATGTGCAGAGCTGAGCGGGCATGAGCCTCACACAGCCAGGTGGTGCTGCGCTTCCTCTGTGACCTCTGAGCACCAAGGGAACAACGGTGACAGACATACTGCACTTGGTGCTGCTCCTGCAGGGTTCCACTCGACCAGGTGCTGGCCGGCCAGCCCATCCCCAGCATGCACAGGGCGTCATACTCTGCTCTCCCTGTTCACTCGCAGCCCCCGCAGCTTAAGTCATCACAACACACGTAAGTAAGGAAGAACAGTTCCTTGCCAAGAGGCAAAGCCACTGGCAGCACCAGAGCCAAAGGCGGAGTGCAGTGGAGCTCTCCAGCGGGACTACAAGAGGCCACCAGGGCTGAACTGGGAGAACGCAGACAGCAGTGTTGGAACCCTGTGAATCAGAGAAACAGCATCAGAGGCCAAGGGAACTTCTCTGTCTCCATCAGCAGAGTAGAAACGGCTCAGGAAAATGAAGAAAGACCCAGAGAGACCAGCCACACTGCAGAAGGACAAGGGGGATGCCAAAAAGTGACTTTCTGTCCTGTGACCATGTCAGACATCTACACAATCTGACATACGTGTGATTAAAAGCCCAGGAGGGTGAGTGAGCGGGACAGGACAGGTCATGAACAGTGATTTTCCAAATTAACGAGAGTCATGAAATCACAAACTCAAGAAGCATGGAGACCCCCAAACTGGAGGCAATGTTCATTTAAAAGGGACTGAGACGTTTCACAGCAGAAGTGCTGAAACCCAACCACAAAGAAAAATAATCTTCAGACACGCACAAGGACAATGATCATTACACAGAATAACAAGGGCTCCGCAGAAGGTTAACTAAGCAAAACATGGGTCATCAAAGTGCTGAAGGAAAAGAAGAAAGGTTGAATGTAGAATGTAGAATGTAGATAAAATGTGTCTATTTATTCTCATCAGATGGAAACCAGGAACACCCATTGCTGACAGATATCTACGAGAAACGCCGCATGTCCCCTGGGTGAAGATTCTCTGGTCTCTTTCTCACTCCAGAAGAGATATAATAAAAAGAAATCAGAATAGATGATTCCAGGATGGGAGATTCCTACTGTCATGTAAACTGGGTGCTGAAGTTTGGGGGCATTGGCAAGATCAGACCGGCAGACAGCAAAGCCACTGTGGGTTCTGGTGTCCTTCTGCTCTCGCACCTGCCGGGCAGGAACTGTGATTCACCAATGCCTGATGGAGGCAGAACTGCTGTCCCCTGGACCTTGCTGGACTCGGAAGCTTAGGGTGGAACAGCAGCTGCATTTGTGTAGGCATTGGAAGCTGGGGTGGCTTTGTCACTGGGGATTCAGAACTGGTGTCTCACGGGGACTTGATGGCCTCACTAACCTCAGAGTTGATGCTGGTCGCCCACGAGCCTCCTGTCAAAATAGGCTGGACTTGCATTACCGGAGCTGGAGGACACAGACTCTCGCATCCTGTCCAGAATGTGCCCAGCGCCCAGTTGGATGTCCAGATGCAATGCGAGGGGAGAGGAGGAGGAAGCTTGAGTGCAGGGGTGGCCCTCGGCTTCTGTGAGGCCACGCTGTGCCCTGGGTAGGTGAAGAGCGGCTGCGTCGGGAAGGTGCGGGCTGTTCAGATGCTGCTTCATTGTGGATCCACAATCCACGAGCTTCTTTCAAACTCAACAGATTTTTTAAAATTAAATGTTGATCTCTTCAAATATTTAACGTAACATCTTAATAAATAAAAGAGTATAGCCTTTATTTCACAGAGGGCCTTATCACCGTTTTCTAGCTAGTTCTGCTTTTATTCCTATATCACCCATCTGGCAAGTGCCTCTTTGAGTGCTTTAGAAGCCAGAAGAAACTTAAATCCAAACTGACGGAGACCAGCACTGCTGCATCAGAAAGCCGCACGGTCCCGCCAGCTAAGGAGGGCAGGGTAGCAGAGCTTCTCAAGCTGTGGGATTTGAGCTGGGCAAATCCAAGCCCTGAAGCCACTCTAAGCTGCGCATTTGTGTGATGTTGAAGCCCCGCGATGACCGTTCCTTTCCTCGATGAGTGGGTGTAGTATTGACGACAGGGCAGGGTTGCAGGCTTACGCCATGGACGAGTTGACTTAGAATAGGAGGATTGTGCGTTTCAGACCTGATGGGCCCACACAGCAGCCGGCTGGCACATGGCCTCGTCCCTGTAGGGGAATAGGTGCAGTGTGGGAGCCCTAAGGCCCTCGCAGTTCCTGGATTTCCTTTAGCACCAGGAGCTCACTGTGCCCTGGAGGAAGAGCCTGTTTCAAAGTACCAGGAAGATGGCCGATTTCTTCGCTGTCTGTGAGCTTAAGAGAGTGCGTCTCTGCCTGTCCTCACCCCTAGGTACGCACCTCACAGGCTGACCCCAGTGCCCAGTGTAATCCCTTGCGGAAGCACCCGTGCAGACATACCAAGAAACAGTGCCTCAGGTCCTGTCTTTAAACTGATGGACATGTGCACTTTTCACGGGTGTCACATTGCCGCTGACACACACACGATGCAGCTGATCACCTCAGCACTTGCAGCCCTCTCCTTTTCATTTGGAAGTGTGTGACTGGGTGGTTGAAGAGTCACCCACCACGCTGCAGGACAGCAGAAGCACTTCCCCTCCCAACTACGTTTTGGCATCCGTCCTGCTCTGCGCTCTCTGTCTCCTCCCTCTAGTCCCTATTGGACTCTGTTCTGCTCTCTACCTGTACGTGGCTGGCTCTTGTAAGGTCCAGGTAGGAGAACATGCAGTGTCTCTCTCTGTGCCTCATTCCCCTTAACAAAATGACCTCCTGCTGCAGGCTGCTGCAAGCCACAGCTCCCGTCCGCAAGGTAAATGATATCCCACTGCGCACACGCCTGGGTTATATGCATTCAATGGCGTCCTGGCCGGTTCTGTATCCCGGCCACTGTGAACAGTGCTGCTGTACGCACAGGTGTGCAGCTCTCTCTTTGGCACACTGACTGTGTTTCCTTTGCAGATGCTCAGAAGCAGGATAGCTGGATCTTATGGAAGCTCTTTTACGGTGTTCTGAATAATCTCCTTACTCTCTTCCACAGCGACTGCAGAGTCTGTATCCCCAGCAGGAAAAGCACTGCTTTACTAGCTATTTATCCCTTAACCCCATCAACCTGACCCCAACACTCACCTGTCACCTGTTCATCCACCTACCCTCTATTGATGGACCTATCACCTATTGATCGAACTATCACCTATGCATCTGCCTATCCCACTTGCTTACGTAAATTTCAGAGAAGATATCAACCTCAGAATAACTTTCTCAAATGCATTAAAGCTGATTCTCTGGCCTGCCATTTGTATTGTCTCTGGCTTCTGTATGAACATCTGCTTCTTGTTTCTTACTTGATGCTGGACACTGGGAAATCCGTCAGTCAGTGTGTGAAATTTTGTGGACTTTTTCTCTTGGGGAAAGAGCTAAATATGAGAATTGTCACTAAAAATCTCTCAATTACTATATAATCACTCTATCATGCATAACTGCAAGTTAAATATGTTAGCTGAATTTCACTTGCATAGCAAATGTTTAACAATGAAGTAAAAATGACACTTGGTCTCCGCACCCTGTGATGACCAGCTCTGAAAGCTTCCACGAGTGCTGCTGTGTGTCTTCTCTCCCCCGTGACGATGCGCAGAGCTGGAGAATCCGAACACTGCCGGAGCAGCTCTGTTGCAATTATGATCTGCAGAGAAATCAAAGGGTGTCACTTTCCTTTCTTGAGCAACTCCGTCCTCAAAGCTAAACGCTGGGTCGAGTGTTTGGACACTGACACTTACCGTACTTCCAAATGAGAAATTTGTTTTTAGACAGAATCAGGTTGACAATTTCACTTTGGTTTTCCGTTTTGTTTGTTTGTTTGCTTTTGCTTGCTCATCTGTTATTGGATGCTTTTAATTTCTGTCCCTGCAAGGCACCAAGCTTCTGGGGAAATTGACTCCAAGCTCTCAGCAGCGTAATCCTAGCGGATCATCTTCTGTGCCATGTCAGGAACTTAGCCTGGCCAGAGCCAGTGTTTACAAGCTATCCTTTATGCTATGCCAAATGCAATTTTCAGGTCAGCTTTCACCCTGCTCCATTTATGTGGGCAAATCTAAAATCCACAGGAAGCTGAGAAAACTCCTCCACTTCCTGTTAGAAATGCACCACTACAAATATGGCATTTGGGTTCTACCAAAACACGGCAATGCGAACCAATCTCATTATGTACTGAGACAATGGATAAGATGACAAATGGCTTTTTGAGATGGCCACCTGCCTTCGGACTTGTGGACACTGTGTGGCTGCTCTTTCCTACAGTACCTGGCCTGTCGGTGCCACAGAGGCACAGAGGCAAGCTCCCCATTGAGCAGCAATTAGGGGTGTGGATCAGGCGTTTCTGAGAGCTGATATCAGCCTGGAGTGGAGTGAAAAGTTCAAGGCGTGATGGATGGGCCATCTCCACTGAAGGTCACACTGTCACCAGCAAACCTAGGAGGACCACGCTGAATCAGCCACTTAAAATGTATTAGGTACAGTGGTCAAAATAACAATGAGCCTGCGTCTCACGCTTCTGTGAGACGAGGTGCGTGTGACAAAGGAGATGTTGAATCTTCACAGAGAGCCCAGTGGTGAGCTGGAGAGGACAGGGACGTGCCTCCAGGGCGGCCTGACCTGCCGCTGCTGTGCTCTGGGCTCCAAGTAGCAGTGTTCGTGATGCCATTGCTCCTGCTGGCAGCACTGCTGGGACATCATAACCAAGAGTGGCAAGCAGGCAGATGATGGAGCCGAAGAGGCCAAAAATCAGAAAAATAAATAAAGTAACAATGATCTGGTTAGTGCTGGTGATTTGAAAGCCGAGATAAGGTATTTGAGAGAAGCGGACTTGGTTTTGGTAACATAACCCCCACCCAGGTCTGCTCGGCTTTCTGACTTTGCCCTTGTGAGGTGTGGTGGGTGCAGCCTTCGGGCTCCGGGAGCTCCTTACAGAATTGCTCCATCTTCCAGGTCCCAGGTTGGCACTGCACCCAGAGGGTGGGAAGCACAGGGGACCATCTCCCAGAACAGTTTCTGCATGGAGGGCTGGCAGGGAGCACTGGAGCACAAGTCCCAAGAAGGGTTGGTGCAGTGGAGAGAACATTGCTGAGCCACCTCATGGGAGAATGAGAATACCACAGGCGGAAAACGAAGTACCTCCTCTGTGCCGGGAGACAGCCCTGTCGTGAGGCCTGGGGACGGCACTGTCCTTGAGACATCTGGAGACGGCCCTGTCCTTGTGAGGCCTGGACACAGCACTGTCCTTGTGAGGCCTGGGGACGGCACTGTCATTGTGTCTTCTGGAGATGGCCCTGTCCTTGTGAGGCCTGGGGACAGCACTGTCCTTGTGAGGCCTGGGGACGGCACTGTCTTAGTGAGGTCAGTCCTGGGCACTTCGGAAGCTCTTAGCCGTGACAGTGACACACACACGGGGAAGGGCTTGGTGTTGGAGCACTCTCTCTAGAGAAGGGCAGCCAGGGACTTCCCAACTGAAGGATGCTTGATCCCAGCCAGTTTACCTCCTGCATTCTTGCCCATTGTGGCTGCCGATGTGCAAAATGCTCCTAACTTCCACAGTCCCAAGGACTAACAGATGCTCCTGAGGTCTTCTGAAATCTACATGTGAGGACCAGGAAGCAGGCTGGATAGGTGGGGAGAACGAAAGGGAGATTGAGAAGCAGGTGGAGGGTGGAGGCAGAGGAGCCAGGAGGAGGAACCAGCCCAGCTCTGAGACACTGGCCTGTGTGAACCTGGCGGTGGGTAGGGATTCAGCGCATGCTCATGGGACCCAGCTATGAGGAAAGGGTGTGGGCGGCCCCTTTCCCCATGCCACCAGCTCCTTCCTGGGCATGGAGCGACCTCCATCTGGAGCAATGGAGAAGTCACCAGCAGAGAGGCTGGCGTGTGCTCCTCCAAGGCCTCTGGAGCCAGACCACACTCCTCACTGGTCCTGCTGAGCTCACTGTTAATACCACAGGGGTGAGGAAGGCATCAAGTGGGAAATGGAGTTCTGGCATTCAAAATTCTCATTCATGGGGGCTGGAGCAGTGGCTCAGTGTTTGCAGCACTTTCCTGGCATGTGTAAGGCTCCGGGTTCGAACCCCAGCACCATGCACACAATGAAGTGTCTGAGCAGCGAAGGCCACATGAAAAACTAAATGAAATTGATTCTCTCTTCTCTCTCTCTCTCATTGTACCTCTCTCATAAATAAGTAAATAAATAAATAAAATTTTCATTCGTACCAGAGAAAACTTCCGCTGATTCAAAAGGCAATTTCTTCCAGAATGAGCACCTTTTGAACACATGGAATTCTATTTCCTGATTAGCATAAATAATGTTGCCAAAGAAATTAGAGGTAAAGACCTTTGATTGTGCTTACTAATGTCCGTAAGATATTGTTTGTTGTAACATTTAAAGTATACATAATCATATAATATGCTTTCTGATGTACTTTGATTATAAGGAATTTATCATAAAAATTTTCAACCATATTAAACATGGCACCAAATAAATTCATAAAATAATTGCCACACTAAAATTCACAACAAATTGAAAAGGTAAGGAGATTAGTCAAGGATAGGTGACACAGGCCGCAAGTTCTGAGTGTTGGAGACACGCGACCAAGGGTCACCATTCTCTGAACTTCTCTGTGCCTCAGCTGTATCAACTAAATAAAAGTGAAACCCAATGAATAAACGCGCAAGAAAGTGATCTGCAAACTGGAAGCAACCTGCGGGTACCACACTTGGCAGTGGAGAGGAACGGTGATCCAGACCCGACTCTCTTAAAAGGATGCAAGCAGAATTCTCCCAGAAGGTCCCCTTTGGTGGAATTATTATTCTAAAATCAACAAAACTGGAAAAGAGCTACAAAATATAGTCTTAAATGAAGTAAAGAAGGAGGAGGAAAGGGAAGGGAGGTAGAAAGAGCAGGAGAAGGAGAAAGAGGAGGGAAAGAGTCTTAGAGAAATGGCCATCATGGAAGTCATTTCTCATGATCACTAAAATGAGCATGCCCATGGCGTAGGCTGGGGTTCTACCCCTCAGTGCAGAGCCCAGGTCCCCTGGCAGGATGGCACAGGACCCCCAGCTGGCGCCTGAGC
>PVKS010007966.1:0-63871 GCA_004027875.1 Aplodontia rufa | reverse complement strand
CCTATCTAGAAAATGTAAAATGGATGGGAGCAGAGATCATCATTTTGAGTGAAATAAGTCAGACTCAGAAAAGATAGAGCAAAGTGGAAAAAGTGAGGCCATGGAAATAAAAGATGGGCAGTTAGGGCAGAGGGAGAGGGCAGGTTCTGGGGAGTGAGACTGGTCCAGTCATGTCTTGTGTACACACATATATGCCCCAGGGAAATCCACCATTCTCTGTAAACAGTAGCACCAATAAAAAACTAAGCCATAGGTTCTAATAGAAAGGCAAGACCCCTACCACCCAGGGACACTATAGTCTTCCCATGCATATGTACTCAAGTTAGAGTTCCTGTCAGGCTGACCAGATGTCACAGTCAGTCACCTACTACAGGATATGGGATGCCCATGGGAGTGTGGACACTGAATACTTCTAAAGTTCCCAACTGATTCAAGGGCACTGACTTAGCCACAGAGGGCAAGACTGATGAGAAAATAGTTCTGAGTGAAATTTAGGGCGGGGGAAGACATGCTTTATTTAGCTTTAGTTTAAGGAGACAAGAATTTAATATTCTGTTTTCTGCAACAAAAATGTGATTGTACAATTATGCTGAAAATAAATAAGTAGCTATGATAACCTCATGGGAAAGGAAAGATAATGTGCAAGATTTTTAATCTGGTGTAATGCCTGCTACATCCACCTCACTTCGTCTCATCCCAGGTGATCACAAGAAGGCTGAGGGCAGCATAGGTAAGATGTTCTGAGTGAGAGAAAGAAAAACCCAAGTAACTTTTATTATACTGTATTGTTATAATTGCCCTATTTTATTATTTATGCTTGTTAATCTCTTACTATCTAAACTGTAAAGTAAACTATGTTGTAGTTAAGGAACTGGGTGTGGTGGTGCACATGCTTATGATCCCAGCTGTCCAGGAGGCTGAGACTGGAGGATAACAAGTTCAAGGCCAGCCTGTGCAGTTTAGCTAGACCCTTACTCAAAATAGAAATTTAAAAAGAGCTGGGGATGTAATTCAGTGGAACAGAACTTGTAAGATCCTGGATTCCTGTATGTATAGTTTTTAAAAATACGGTATATATAGAGTTCAGGCATCCAGTGAGGGTCTTAGCGCATAGCCCTCACAGATAAGGGGGGACTACTGAACATTTTGATATTTTCATAGTTTTACTTTTTATACATTTAAATCCTCAATCCATTTGGGACATATTTTGACATAAAAATGACAGAGATATGTTCATGTTTATTTTCTTAGTATATTTCTGAATAATCCATACTTCCCTCTTATTTGAAATTTCGTGTTTACTTTCTCAATATATTTTCTGAATAATCCATACTTTCCCTCTTATTTGAAATGCCACGAGTGGCTCATGTTCAATTCCTTCTTGTATTTTATTTTATCATCAGATTCTTTATTCAGTTCCACACATGTTCCAGTCTTCTTGATTTCTATTGGGAAACTGATCTTCTCCTTACTACATTTCTATTCTGTGTAATTATTGAGTAATATGGATATTCTTTCTCTTGTTTCTTCTAGGATAAACTTTAAGGAAATTGTCATCTATACAATATTTAAAATTAACTTACAAAAACACTATTTCTCGCCATTATTCTAAGTCTGTCAACCAGTTATTTTAATTGTGAATGTAATTCTTCCACTTTATTTATATTCCGTTTTTATTGGTATATAGAAAAGTCACCTATTTTTATTTCTTTTTATGTCACAGTACTGCACTCTGCACTATTAACTCAGTACTGATTATTTTATATTTTGTAGGTAGTCTTACATACTATGATCCATGGACAATAAATGATAGTCAAAGATATAAAGAAGTATAGGATCTAACATGTGATCAGATGAATGAAATAAGAATCCCCAGCTAAGTTGCTTCCTAACTAAGTGTTGATAATATAGTGAGATGACTGCTTTTACAAGCGTGGATTAAGAAAGAGAAAGAATTTTGTAGCAACTTAAGTGAACAACTGCGGAGCACTTGTTAAAAACCTGGGTGCTGGACACTGTGGTAAGCTTTTCCCAAACGTATGATCTTACAGCCCGCATGATGATTCCTAGAGGGGCAGTAAAGCAAACCCAGAAACAGACAGCTGCAGTCATCTGTTCAAGGTGCACATGGCAGAGCCTAAGTTGGATCCTAGTCCAGAGTTTAATTCCACAGCCCAGCTCTTCACCACTACACCATCCTGCCAAAAAGGAAAACATGTCATATTTCTACAAACACAGGGGTTATTATTTCTGAAATCAGAACTTTCAACCATTTGTTCTAAATTAGAATTTCAACTTATAGTCAATGCTATCTTATAGAAATAAAGTGAAATATCTTGAAATTAGGCAGGACATGACAGTGCAGAAGAACTGAACGGCATAAAGTGAGAGGAGACTTCTGAGGAGGACCTTCTGCATACTATTTTGTTTAACCTTTGATTCAGCCACTGCCCTGAAAACCATAATGGTAATCCCCGTCCCCCATATCTGTTCTGGTCCTACATTTGCTGGTAGCAGGGAACTATGACCTGAACTCCCTGAATCCGCATTCATACACTTGGTCTCTGCTGAGAGAAAGGCCAGGGGCTTGTGTCTCCATAGAGCTCCCTGAGACTGACCAGGTACCCTTGGAATGTTCTGGAAGTCTGAACAGATAAGATGGGATATGTACAGATTTGTGTGAACTGTTAATACAATAAGACAGATAACTTACTCCAGATCCATCTGCACAAATACATTCTCAAAAAGTACAAGAGTCATGTGTCACCAACATAATGAGAGAGTCACTGGGGATGATTTTTCTGATACTACTTTGTGACTGCTAAGCGCAAACCACAAATGCTGATCTTTTTGTAGCCTTGAAGCTTGCACACTCAGGTATGGCTGAGGCAAGCATGCTGACAATTTCAGTCACATTAGAAACAGGACAGTTGGATGGACGCAGCTATGTTCAAAGCATCACAGAGTCCCCAGATGATAGTAATGGGGATGTATTGGGGATGGAAGAAGCAACCTGCCGTTCTCCCATTTTACCCAGAGTTGGATACAAGCATCTCTTCCTTGTGTATTAAATGAACGCAGGTCTTGCCCACCTCCTGTTTAGAGATTTAGCTAAACGAATATTTTTCTTATGGAAGAGGCTTACATTTAGATAGCAAATAACTCTTGAATTTATAAAACACTGCTCTTTTCACATAAACAGAGAGTAGTCCCTTGTCAAGCACAGTCATCTCCCCATAGAAACTTCAGAGGATACGACATCCCTGAATGGCACAGAAGGACCCATCATTTATGCACTGGACTTTGTTTCTCAGACTGTGAATAGGATACTTGAAGGAGTGAAGCACTTAGAAAACTTGCGAGAGAGTCATTGAAAACCTGTCTCCTGTGCTAAATCTTTTTGTAAAAGTCACTCATTTTGTGTTTCCTTTTTGTCTTCTTTCTTTGCTGTTTCAGATGTACCAAAGTAATAATGGACTTACTATACAAATGAAGCAACACAAACATGAGTTTTAAAAAGCTGATAACCTCCTTAGATCCCTGTAAATTGTGACTCACAGGTAGAGGTGCCTCCATGATTAGAAAGTATGTGTCCCTTATAAATTTTTTGGAAAGGAATAGGAATATTACTAGAGGCTTAAATATGTAACTTGCTTTTTTCCCTACAAATCAGTAAATAGAGATTTACCTGTTCATGAGAACAAGTGCACAACATGTAGGGTGGGCATGCCATAGTTGGGTTCAGCCCTGTCTAGCATTCCTTACACATTTGGGTTCTTTCTGTTCATCGCACTACAAACACTGCTGTGTTAAATGTTATTGCATTTGAAAAAAAACTTTTCTTACCAACAACCTAAATCCGGGTGATAGAGAATGTGGGTGATAGGAAAATAATAATCCATTTGAATATTTTTTCCAAAATGCAGAAATATTTAGTCAATTTTAATTGAATTTTTGTTGAATGAATGAATACAAGATTTATTTTGGGTCTCAGTATTCTTAAAATGTCAAATAGAATCTACTTAAGTGGTATTTTTATAAATTCCATATGTCAACTTGCATCATAATTCCACTTTGAAAACGTTTATAAGGGGAAATTATAAAGTATTAGGGTAAATGTGGTATATTTGTTAGAAATACATTCTGTATAAATTATGCCCAATTACAATCTTTCTGGCAAGTGTTCAGGAAGACTTTTTACTAGCCCAGTAAAATTTACATAAATATTCATTGAGAATAGAGGAATGTAAATTCATATTTTGTGTTTAAATATTTATCATGTGACATGTCAAACTTCTTTTTAAACCTGCAGAAACAAGTTTCCATCTGGTTATTGATACATTTAATATTAAAGTAAATTTGTCACACTAACACTGGAGCAGTTGTTTAACATGACCCTTGAGCTCTCACACCGCCCATTGTGTCTTCAGTAATTTCTATTCATAATGTCTATGGGCACCTGTACTGAAATTCATTTCCAAACACTCTGTGGATTAACTGAGATGAACGTCACTATTTTAAAGTCTGTCGGAATGGATAGTGTGACCAGAAGACAGGGGCCTCTGGAGTGTGTGATGCTTACAATGATTGATACCATTTTAAACTCCAGCATTACTGAAGGCTCAAAGCAGTGGCTTTAAATAAACATTTTTGTTCCAAATTATTGAAAACCTCAATTAGATTAGCAATAAGGTAAAGGTTAGAGGTGACCTTTGCATTAGGTAACTTTCCCCAAGACTTCAACCGGTTAATGCAGCTAGGTGGTATTTGACCATTTTAAAACCTCTGGAGCAGAAGGATGAAGAGAAAAATTCCTGACTTTGTTGTGAACTTGGCTGTTTTGTAATTCAATTTGTTATGGAAATGTTAGCCTAATTTCATAATAGTAAAAGAGGGATCTAAATACCTTATTTCTTTAGTGGCTCATTTTATTCATTAAAATAAGCTTTGTATTCATTCACTTTAAATACATGCAGTTTTCTTAAGTTCAGTGATTAGCTCCTTTGAAAAGATTTTTTTTTTCAAAATTAGTATCAGTAAAGGCATAAAGTGTTTTTGTTTGGTTTTTTCCCCTAAACAGCTCATAGGGGTTCCACACACAGCATCTCTGGCAATAAGCATGCAGCAAGAGCACCCAGCTCTGCGCTGGGGAGGCAGGGGTAGGTGCTGCCTGGTGCCCATGCAGTTGGTAGCTTTTCCCTTAGCGTTTGCTCTGTTTGTTTAACCTACCGTTGAAAACACAGCCGTTTTGCTGTGCTGGAGATCATCTACGTGGGCGTCGGGATGCTCATTTAATGCCTGATTTAAAAAGAAAAATAGATGCAGTGACACGTGGGCAATTTTAGGGAAGTGTGTTCCATGTGAAGTCAAGGAAAGACTGGGGGATGCTCAGAGAAGAACGATGTTCCACAGCGGGAGTTGATGTAGATCCATATTTATTAAGTGATGAGTACTTGTTTTTCCCCTTTGCGCTTTTAATGACATATTCAAATGGCAGCAGAGGAAAGAAAGCAAATCTCTCTCTCCTCCTTTATCCTTCTCCACTAAAAACCCTAAAAGTCTTTGTCTAAATGAAAAAAAAATGTGTGGCTTAGTGACTAGTGGACAGAAAGCCTGCAGAAGTGTCCTGGATTTGTGTCCATGAAGCAAGGTGGAAACTGAATTATTGGCCTGTGCTGGAGTGGGTTTAGCCTGGAGAACTGGTGTCATCTTGGGCAGGGCAAGACTAACTTCAAGACTGAAGCAGGGAGCTGAGGGCCCCACTGTCCATCAAGTGCCAGTGATCTTTCAGGGCCATAGTACCCCTGAGAAGCTCAGATAAAATTTTCTCTAGAGCGCATATACTTCCTAAAAATAAATTAAGTGTGTGTGCTGTTTGCTTTTATGCTTTTATCTTCTGTGTTTTCTTGACTTTGCCTTTTATAATTACAAATAAATGACATCAGAATCTTATGTTGTCCAGTTAGGTTAAGTAGCACCACTGTGAAGAATCCTGTTTTTCTTTAGCTTGAATTCTTGCAGAAATCTGTTCTGTACTCGATATTTCTGTTGCCAGAAGCACTTGAGATTGTGGGTCAAGTCCTGTGCAAGTTTTACATTTTCCAGGAAAAAACCCTTGAACTGTGTGTAACTGCTACCAAATGAATAGTAATGCTTATTTTGGGTAGCTGGATTCTAGCTTATTGATGAGGTAAGAGGGGGGAAAATAAGTTTCAAATATTCTCCCAGGTTTACCTTTACTTTCAGGGCCTTAAGGCATTATACTCTCATGTACCAATTGATAGCTATCCACCAATTTAACTTCTGTGAGGTTGATGTTCCAAATATTGTAACCTCTTCATGTTTCTCCTGTTCAGAGACAGTCCTTGTCGATTTCTCAGCTTCCAGCTGATGATAAGTGCCCCCCTTTAATTTTGTCCACTCTGTCGTCTCTGCTGCCTTCCTGAAGATCAAGCCATGTTCTTCTTTTCCTATCCTGTCTTCCTTCACGTTGCTGGAAGTTTGCTTGTAGGAAAGGTGTACACAATTTGGACTTTCTTAGCTAAATCAAGGCTTCTGTTCCAGATAAATCATTCCTCTACTCTTGATACTTTCCTTGTCGATTTCTCAGCTTCCAGCTGATGATAAGTGCCCCCCTTTAATTTTGTCCACTCTGTCGTCTCTGCTGCCTTCCTGAAGATCAAGCCATGTTCTTCTTTTCCTATCCTGTCTTCCTTCACATTGCTGGAAGTTTGCTTGTAGGAAAGGTGTACACAATTTGGACTTTCTTAGCTAAATCAAGGCTTCTGTTCCAGATAAATCATTCCTCTACTCTTGATACTTTTTCTTCTGAAGTAGTCAGATTCTTACTGCGTTTGACTATCTTTAAAACCCCTAACCAAAATATCCCGTAAGTGAAGTTTCAGGTGTTAAGGACATAAGACACTTTGTCTTCATTGATCCTTTTCATTGTTCTTTAAGTTCTTTTGTTTTCTTTTTATCTAAGTTGAAAGTATAACCTGATAAGAATTTATCCATGTTACCATTTTTTCTTCCTTAAAACATCTAAAAATTGAATAGGACTGTGCAGATGAGAGCCGGTCTGTGGGTACCATGTTCTAACAATCATAGCTATTCCATACGAACAAGTTGGAAATCTCATAGTGATTTAAGAAACTTGTATCCCATTGCCTGGTTTCAAGAACTGAGACAAACATTCCACACTAGAAGCTGATGGGACGTGACTGGGATGTTCTTGCCCCTGTGTATATATCCCACAAGCAGGCTGATTTGGGCAAGGATACCAGTGTTCACCTTTTGCTTTTGTAGTTTTTCAGAACAGTATGAAAGGGATATAATTTCTACAATGTTTTTCTGTATTCTGAAGGAATGCCTAAAAATAGACTTTTAAATTAAAAGTATAAGACAATATTTTAGTTGAAAATCAATAACAAAACGGATGTTACAGTTATTGGCAATTTAATTAAGTCTGTACCATGTATAAAATCACCCTCCGCAGTCAGAGTATAATGCTACACTTACTGAAATGTAATGCTCATATACTATTGGAAAGCAAGATGACACATAACAAGCTATAAAAAAAGAAATATTCCATGATCTTCACTCTATTTCTAAATAAATGAGATGTGTGTGCTCCAGTCGAGGGAAAGAAAACAACTTAGAGTTGTCTAAAGAATTATATGAAGGTAATGGAGAGTTTATACATTTTTTCTTTATTGATCATTCACAAAACTCAGGCTTCCCAGCTAGATTGACAGCTGAGTTATTTGCCCTTCCCTAGTGACTGACAACAGGTAATGGAAAGGCTTTTACTGTGATGTAACAGCACAGAATCTTTCCTAATTTACTACTATAGTTCTCATCAAAAGTATCTGGCACAAAAACACTAGATTTATCACTTCAATTACTGGAATTTCACATTTAGTTTAAGAAGACGTGTTTCTGCCGCGTGACAGGCTCTGCAGATCTCAGCTGCTTCAGACATTGGGGTAATCAGAGAAAGAAATGAAAGCTAGTGTTAGTTTTATAACTTTTAATGGTGTCCACTGCCAAGAAATAAAACAGGTTTTATTTTAAAACTGGTAGGTGTATTTTAAAAACATTTTTGGTCAGTTTGAAGAAAAATGTTCAACAGTCTGAAAATGGACAAGAACTACATTTAAAACATCATGTTATTATCAACAGACATTTTTGGTACAGTATTCACATAATTAGGTGGGTACAGTCACTCCACCCACATTTTCCATACCTGCGGGAAGGATACTTTATAGTCTTGCAGAAGGTTCATTGTTCTGTGTTTAAAGGGTTAATAATTAATATGCTATCCTAAATTAAGGAAAGTTTTAAAAGTTGTTTTTTTTCCAATTCCCGTATGAGCTGTCTTATAGGAATAATGAAAATCCACTCATTTCAGGGGGGAAATGATAGGGCTGAGGTTTTCTGCTTTGTGTGGAGAAACTGTTACTGGAGTCCAAGGCCAGAGGCCCAACTGTGGGTATCCCAATGAAACCAAATGGGAAAAGTCAGGATGCAAAGCAGGAAAGGAATTTATTCAACCTAACTCTCTTGGGAAGACCAGGAAGATCAAGTCTTCAGGTTTCTGGAAGCAAAGGAGGAAACATGGGGATGAGAAGTGGGCACAGTGAAGCCTTCCTGCTCAGAAGGTGGTCTGCTTGGTCAGCTCTCAGGATGGGTGCTGCGTGGCCTTGACCATGATATGGAAGTTGCTGTCGCCTAGTGGATGGTCAAAGCTTTCCTCACAAGGTGGTTATCCGCTGGACTGTTGTTCCTGGAGCCCACGGCAGCTGCTCTTTGTGAACCATTGGGCACCTTGCGGAGCGGGAGAAGTCAGTGCTTTTAACCAGAGCAGTCTCTCAGTCCTTATTGTGTGGCTAAGATGCCGCTAGAGGTTGAGGGTCCCTGACCAGAAGGGTTTCAGATTTCACAGGGGTCTGCCTGTCGCATGAGATCAGTGTGGAATCTCCTGCCTGTGGCTCTAAGGTTTTTTTCATTTTGGTATTTTTGGATTCTGCACTTTCAGATTCAGGATGCTCAGCCCACTTGGCCCAGTAACTGCTGCCTTCCTCATGCCCTTCCACGAGGTAGTTAAAAAGCAATAAAAGCAGGTTGGTGCGCAGCACTTCGTTTCTGAAGAATTGATTAGCTCTGCGTGCATTCCAGAGAATGCAGTCCAACAAATGCTCATAACTAACCTCCAAAAATAGTTGTGAATCCAAGTTACTTGACGTTCATTCCCCTGTGCACTCTGGTCCACGCAGCCACCATTTCCCATCAGCAGCCTCCATTTCACTGTGTCCTTGCACCCTCTTCTGCTACACCTATTTCCAGTACAGCCAGACTCAGCCTTTGCGAACAGACTTGTCAAGGCATAGAAAATGCTGCTCTGTCTATACTGTCCACAGTGTCCGCTCGCCACTTGCAACTACAAAGTACGCAAAATGTGGCAAATGTGATCCAGGACCTGTGTTTTAAATTAGTTGGTTTTTTGTTTGTTTTGTTTTGTTTTTGTTTTTCTACCAGGGATTGAACCCAGGGGCACTTAACAGTTAGCCACATCCCAGCCCTTTTAATTTTTTTCATTTTGACACAGGATATTGCTAAGTTGCTTATGACCTCACTGAGTTGCTGAAGTTGGCTTTGAACTTGTGATCCTCCTGTCTCTGCCTCACAAACTACTAAATTAATTGTTTTAATCAATTCATAATTAAACATTGACTAGTGGACACTGCACAACTAATACATGTCAATACCTGTTCCTTTGCTGCTGCAAACCCTCCCATGACTTCCCTTTTTACTCACAGTTAAGGTCAAGGTTGCATAGTAGGGAACCTAGCTGGGCTCCAACTCCCAGGCTCAGGCTCCCACTGACCTCTGACTGCTCTGCTGCAGCATCCTGCCTCCTTGCTGGCCCTCAGCATGCAGGCCTTCATCCACCTGGGCCTTGGCCTTGATCTTCCCCTTGAGGCTTGGTGTATGGTCTGTCCCCTCCCCTGCTTCTAATTGTCAGTTCTCATCAAGGCCTTTTCTGATGGTAAAGTGAAATAAGTTGCTGAAAATAACAATCCCAAAGTACTATATCAAACCAGAGTGAAATAAGTGATCTAGCTAGAAAACAGAAAATTAATAAATTCAAGATCCTTTGAGTAGAAATTAGGCAAACCTGAAAAACCAAGAAAAAAATTTGAAATGAAAATTTTATACAGCAATTGATAAGGCACTGCTCTTAGGAAAATAAGCTATATGATGTAAGGTCAATACATCTTGAAAAAATCAATGAAATGATGCATATCTCAATGATAAGTTTTATGGGGCATAGGGATGCAGTTTTTGAAAGTTTAATAAAGTTCAAGAATACACTTTGAGTCTAAAGTCTTTGTGTGCACACATATATAATAATTCTTTAAATATTTTCCATCAATTTCTCAGTTACTAGATGCATAAATGTACTTAGAATATAGACTTTAAGGTCCTCAGTAGAACCTAGTAAACAGAATAATCTACTCAGACCCATTTAAGAGACTATGGAGGGGGCTGGAATGGTGGCTCTGTGATAGAGCACTTGCCTGGCACATGCACGGAGCCAGGTTCAAACCCCAGCACCACTTACACGACCAATTGTCAGATAAAGAAAAACCAGATGAAAAAATAAATGAAATTGATTCTTTCCCTCTCTCTTTCTTTTTTTTTTTTGTTACCCAGAAGTCTTTATTACAAAAATATTTTGCAAGCCAAAAAGTTTAAGTTGCAACTATATACAAAATGGGGCCTGTTTCCTTCCCAACAGTCCGAAAATAAACTCCTGAAACCATGCTCCTTCCGCAGGTTTACTTCAACCTCTTCCTTTTCCTGGGGTTCCATACACAAGGTATGGGGACTCTCCAGGCTGCCCGGCTGACGCTAAAACTGTCTTCCTTGGCCTCATTATCCCCTCCCAAAATTAAAATAAAACAAAATTTAAATGGCACCAAGAAAACATTCTTTTAAAAATCCTGTATGTGTGTGTGTGTGTGTGTGTGTGTGTGTGTGTGTGTGTGTGTATGCATGTGTGCACACGTGTGCTGTCTCTGGGCAGAGCAGAGGGAGATGAACGGTTTACAGGTCAACCCTTTGGAACTGGGAAACAGCCCGAGCAGGTGACTGGCCACTGTGGCTACCAGATGCCACAGAGGAGCTGGCTTATCAGGCCAATGCTTCCCTCACGGCCTGTTGGCTCCGTGAACTTCTGGATGCCAACATGTAAAACACCAAGCCACCCACCCCCAGGAGCTGGGTCTGCGCGGAGCTCCGTGCTCTCACCCGTCTGTTGCACCTGCAGAAACGGGCAGGAGGGCTCAGAGGGGGGGGGAGACTATGGAATGTAGGAAAAATGTCTGAATTACATTAGCTGGTTAAATAAGAAGGTAAAATGATTACCTCTAGAGATGCCAAAAGGAGCCATTTGATTTATAAACATTTTCAAATAATTCTAAAACAGCAAAATGAATGTGTATTATCCTTATTCTACAAAAAATTTTAAGTAGCTTACATGAAGCACTAAATATGTACTAAATACATAAAATAAAATATAACCCAAAAATAAGATTGTTGTCAAGATGAGGAACCCAGCCAGGGAGGAGAAAAATAGAGTCCTCCAGTTAGTGTCAGCTGGCAACTAAGACCATGCGACAGGAGAGGAGGATGCATGCAGCCACCAGCAGCAGCGTCCAGGAATCTCCATAGTGCCTGGAGCTGGCTTCTGGACACAGCAAAGTAACTGCTCAAAAACTACTCTATGCACAGAAGATTCCCCAGGGGGTGTTATTAAACTATGAAGTTAAAAGCTCAGTGAAATGGGTGAATATACGGTTAGTATACAAAAAGGAGAGCCTTCCTATACTATAGACATAACAGATGAGAAAAATAGTTGAAAGAAGTGCCATTCGCAGTTCTAACAAAGATAAATAGTAGAGAACATTGTCCATATCTTCCTATTTTTAAAAATTCATTCTTATATTTGAAAAATTCAGTTTTTATTAAGTATAGTAGATTGAGATGCTCAGTGTGTCCAAATGCGAGGGCACTGTCATTCCAGATCTGTAGATATGATCCTAGTAGGATCTGATCAGAGAACTAGAGTTTCAAACATGGAAACACACAGCAAAGGAAGCAGTGGTGAGTGGAGTGGTGAGTGGAGGAGAACAGCTTGTCTGGTGGCCGTTTTTAGGTGCTCACTGTCTACTAGACACAGAGCCCCAAAGCTTTCTGCATTCCACCTGGTCAGATCCAAACCAGCCATAAAAGGTAAATGCCACCCTACTCTTTTAAGATGAGAAAATTGAACTGTCTTTCTGAGACCTGTTAAAGGACAAAGATTCAATGCTCAGTACATCTCAAAGCTCTAAGAAGATGTAAAAAAAAAAAATTAGATTAAATAGAGGCATCAAAAGTAGACTCTCTTACTAAGTTGTCAGTTAAAATAATGTATTTATATTTGCATTTACATATATCTGGGCACAAAATCATTAAAAATGGACATACTATTTAATAGTTAATTTTCCAAGATGTATCAAGATAGCAATTTGATAGGGAAGCCAATTTAGATTTTTATTGACACAGTTCAGAAAGATAAATGTTAATATACTGAAGCGTTAAGTATAAAACTAAAATCAGAAAAGTCTATACAGACATAAAATAGAGTCAATCATCAGAGAACTTTCTCAGAATTTGAACAAATAAAGGAAATAACAGAAGAACAGATTAATAGATTTATTTGTATGATAAGCTAAATCCTGTACGTCAGAATTTTTCCAAATAAAAAGATAACTAGAACACTGGCAAAATATCTTTTCATCAAACAATGCATTAAAATTGTGTGATCTTTTATATAAAGAGCTCTTACAAATCAAAGGGAAGAACTACAGACTCAAATAGAACAGATCAGTCATCAGATAGGAAATAACACTTATAAATCAACATCCGGAAATGTGGTCGTTACTGGTAATCAAACAAATGCCGACTTCTTTTCTGAAAGAAAGCAACAATTTATGTATCTTTTCTCATCAAATTAGCAAAAGAAAAAGCACAAGAACAGCTTGATGTCTTGTGCCTCTGCTACAGGTAATGCTTTTAATTGGTCCCAGTTTTTTGGAAAATAACTTGATATCATGAACTGAGTGTCTTAAAAATATTCTTGTCTTTTAAGAGAGAGAAGTGTTTCAACAGTGCCACATATTGAAGGCAGCCTGGTTGGTGGGCTGCAGCCACATCATTCCTTGAGTACCTTCAGCCTGGAGCCAGCTGTCCGTACACAGTGGCTCAGAGCACACCACGGGAGACAGACAGACCTGGGTTCTAATTCTTGACACAGTATTTTGCAGTTACTCTTGAATTTAATCATGAAAGATGATAATAATAATATGTACCATCTAAAAATATGTAAATCAAATACCTGTGAAAATTACTGATCAGCATATGTCATATAATAAGCCTTGAATTTGCTATTGATATGCTATCAATTATCATTAGTTTATATTATTATAAACTGAATCATAATGATATAGTCATAATAACATTGATATGTAATGTAATTAATAATTGATCATCTTTAAGTATAATTAATTAATTAAAGGTAGCAAATTTCAATAACCCCTAGTCTCAGTAAATCAGGGGGCAAATTAGATACTAAATCATTCTCAGTTTTTAGGGTCTAACTAATGAGAGCTATCCTGTTACCCTTTGATTAAACTGATGACAACTACTACTTCCTAGCTTACCTACTTATTCCCGGAGCAACCAGAAGTCAGCTTTCTGGGGCCAACATCACTTCCCTTTAGGACTTTTTGCTGAATGGTAAATCTGAGGTGCACAGGGACAGGAAATTGTGGTTTGCAATGTTGTCAGCTACTTTCTAGCTGCCGGGGTACCTCTTTGACTATAAGTATTGGTGGTATAACTTATTTAATTCCATCTCTGTTCAGTATTGCCTCTACTTTAAAATAGGAAACTCCTTATTAGGGTTCCTTATTTAGCTGGTTTTACATTTATTCCTGCTCTTGCAGTTGGAATACTTCAACAGTGGTTATCATTGTAGATACTAGTTGTGGGTTGGTTTTGATCAGTCCACACTGAATATTGGACATATTCTTCTCAAGAAGTGCCAGGCTAGTTTTGATTTGATCAAGTTTTGATTTGGAGGCTTAGAATAGGGGTAGGAGAAACTCAGGGTTGGAAACTCAGGCTTTCCCTAAAAAATTCATTATCCAACCAGGGAATTGAGCTATTATACAAATTCAGTCTATCAAAAGAAGTGAATTTGTGATTCTCATTGAAAATAAAATTCTCCATGATTAAGTGAGAGTGTTACCTTAAAAGTACTTAAGCCATATGGAGAGTTTTAAAGTTTTCAAGTGCTCCTATTTGCATCCCTGAAAAAGAACCCAGCACTCGGGGGCTAGTTTCTGGCTGGCTTCTAGCCCTCCTCCCTTCTTAATAAAACAGAATACTTGCGTAGTAGTGCTGAAGAATTCTGATGCTAATTCACTTGCAGAGAAAATTCATTATCATTGTATCTTTTGATCAATTCATCATTTATTCCTAACCTCTAATCAAACTGTATAGAAAATTTCCTAAAGTATATAGAAAAAAATGTATTGCATTTTTCTTTCTACGTTAAGTCAGGATAGTGAACTGATGTAGTGCAAAATTCTAGATAGGAGTTTCAGATGAGCCCACACTTTTTGTGACCTGTTATCCATGTTCATTTTCAAAAGTGCTACATATCCTTATTTTACTTGCTATTAAACATTTCAGCTAGTAATTCTAAAAATTTAGTTTAAAAGGCGATAAATTTAAAGTTCTGTATAATGGTGTATATTTTTAAAGGAATTATCTCGAATGATTTCATCTCATAGGCATACACTGTGACAGATGTTTGCAAATCTTGGTTTAAAACTGATTGAAGTATTTTAAGAAAACTGAAAAAAATGTCAGTGGTAAAATTTATTTTACCAAGTGCAGATGTAAGACATCAAGTTCTTAGACTGATAGCAGAATTAACAAAAAACACCATCTGGTTCAATAATTATCTGAAAATACCCATATTCTTGGATTTGTTGATACCACTTAGTTCCCAGCTTTATTTTATCTGAGTTTGCACACCAACCAGACTAGGTTGTACAAAACGAAGACTATTTCCATCTGATCATTTTAAAAAATGTGTGTTTGCATGAATAATGAATCTTTGAATTGTTACTAAACAAGCAAATTATTTGCGTCTGTGTCACATCGGTTATCAAGTTTGCACATGTGACAGCTTCAACAGCCGTCACGTAAAATGCATAGAGCTTGTAACCATATGTTTTTGCTTGACAAAAAGCTAAAACTCAAGATCAATTTTCAATATGGAATGCACAAATTAACACTTTAAAATGCACCGCAATATGTACAGCTTGGCAAAATTTGCAGAAATAGCACGTTTCTAGATATTAACTGATATCTTTGGATTCGACCTTAAGGTATTCAATCATTTTGATTAAAAGACTGATTTCTCATAAAACCACAGTCTGTTGGAGGCGCAAAGCCAATGACATTTGAGCATTCATATATTTTCATAAACTTTGAACAATGTCAGTGAGACACCTCTTCAATCTTGGCCACACAACAGCAGGGTATTCAATCTTTCTTTAGCTTAAGACAGAAAATTTGAATATCAGTATAGGGTTATAAATGTGGCAGGTCAGATGGTGCATTCCGTGTTGATTGTTAAGGAGCAGACTGCGCGATGTATAGAACATTGTGCCTTGCACTTTACCACCATTTTCCTTCCTTTCCGCTTTCCCCACCGTCCCTCCCCCAAAGGTATTGTATGAAGGAAGTGTTGTGTTTCATGAAAGTGCTTGCTTTGAAGACTTTCTCTGGTTTGAGAAGGATGCATTTGAAAATGGCCACTCCTGTGTGTGGCGTCTGCTGTGGGAACTGCAAAGCTCTGCGTGCGGTTTTCATCATTTGAACATAATAATTAGTCATTATGACCCAAGTATATCTATTCCCTTTTGGCCTCCTTGGTGAGGCCTTTCTTCAAATACTTGTTTTTTTAGTAGTGTAGTTCAGTGCAGAGTGATTATCCTATATAATCAGTGGAATATGTGAGGTTTTCAGTTTGTTGTAAATAACAGTGTGAAGTGTATGAACATCCTCTACAAACTGCGTGTCTTTCTCCTTAGAGTGTTGTCGCAGGCAGATTGAGCAAAAGACAGATGGGCTGCGAGGGGAAGATGAGTCATTCTGTCTTGCCCAGACAGAAAATGCAACAACACTCTGTTAAGTAGAGACAACGAAGGCATGTTTTAATATACTGTAACACGACAGATGCCTAAAAACATTCCCTAAAATTCTTTGAATCTTGCTGATCCTCACATTGAACATAGCCTTAGTTAAAGAATGCAATGCACTATTAGTACTCTTAGACAAAAGATAGCAAAATAATTGAAGAGTTAGCTGCAGTTGTCATGATTCCTCAACAAAATCATCCAGACATTGGTAATAGTCCAAATTTTTGTATTTTAGAATATTATGTATGTACACCCACCCCTAAAGAAGATCATGGGTAAAATAGAACCCATATCAGTAGAGATGCTTAATTGTGTTCTTAATTTCAATAAAATTTGCTATGTGAAACATAGGAGTGAATTGTTCAATTGAATAAATTTGCAGCTCTTCTAAACCAGTACAGCTTGATTCAGTAACCCATCAATATAAGAAACTGTCAGTGACCTTAGAAGCTCATATAGACCATTTTGAAATGTAGTTCAAAGGTTGATGATGTTGATTCAGCTACTATAGTTTCCAAGTAACTGCAGTCTGCAGTCCTTCCTAATGCAGCTGACCACTTGCACGACTTCAGGAAGTGTTTCGAGTATAGTTCATATATGAAGGTGAAAAAATTCCCAGCACTTGAAGCTCTGGTTCACTGCATTGGTCCATCCATTACTTCAGCAGACATTACCAGGCAGCTGTTGGGTGCCAGGCACCATGCTAGTGCAGGACTCCATCAGTAAGCACCGTCATCCCTGTGCCTGCAGAGCTTGCATTCCAGATACAAAAACTAAAATGACCACAAGCCATGGCAAAGGCCACACTTGGAAGACCACAGTGGGTATGGCCTGTGATGAGGGCAAACACACACCTGGACATGATTTGGAGGCTTGTATTGTACTTCACTGGGGACAAGCTGTTTGAGGCAGGGAGGGCTTGAAAACATTCCAAGAAGAGTGTGACCAAGTACAGGGACCTTCAGAGGAAGGTTATGTGGCACACTGAAGGCAACGGAAGTTCAGACAAGTGTCACTGAGAGTGAGGAAGGAAGAGCACGTGTCCCATGAGGCACAACAAATAGGCCAAGGGGGAGCTTCAGGTTTTCATTAAGGATGTTAAAAGAGCAAATATTAGTTTTAGGAATCAGACTCTTTGTTCTTTATGCAGAATGGATCGGGAGGGTAGAATGAGTAAACTAGTTAGGAGATGGTAGTTATAACCAAGACCACAAAGACACAGGTGGCCTGGACTAAGGTTGTAGCCGTGGTTACAGAACAAAGAGGGAGAGTGCAGAATACATACTGTAGACCCAGTTGTCAGGACTCACAATTAAATTGTGTGTGAGAGGCAGGGCAGATGGGTGCATTAAGAAAGACTGTTGGTTTTCTATCTTAAGTGTTGAACTAGTGCCGATGCCTTTTGATCTCCGATTTGAGACAGACAGCAGATTTAGGAAGCAGTCACCTCAGGAGAGTGTGTGAAGAGACACAAGAGAGGGTCCAGCTTAGAAACCCTGAGGACCACAGAGCTCAAGGTCAGGACAACGACAGTGAGGCAGCATGAATGGTGAGAGGGACCAGTGAGTCAGGAGGCAGAAGGCTTCAAGAAGGAAGAAAGAAAGAAGAGGAAAGATGGAGCCAGGAAGCCCTGGGGCTTCTCTTGGCACTTTCAACACCTTCAGTGTATGCTGAATGTCACACTGCCTGGTGCTCAGGGTAGCAGTGAGATGAAGAGCAGAGTGCTGTGGCCCCTGCTAGCTCACTCTGGTCCTGGAAGAATCAGCTTGCATTTAGTCATTCAACAAGCCATATTGTGTTCCCAGAACACTACCAGTCATTCAGCTGTGTTTCTGAGCCCTACTCTGGAAATTCTTAGGGAGATCCCTCTATCCATTTGCCAGGGCTACCATAACAAAGTACCAGAGGCTGGAAAGCTTAACAGCAGACATTTATTTTCTCAAAGTTCATGAGGATAGGAGTCTGAGACAGGTTTCTGCAAGGAGTGGTTCCCCCTGAGGCCTCCTGCAGATGGCCATCTTCTCCCTGTGTCTTCATGTGGTCACACCTCTGAATGTCTGTGACTTCACCCTCCCCATAGCTCTTAGGAGGACATCAGTCACATTGGATTCCGGACCACCCTAGTGGCATCATTTTACCTTGATCACCTTTTTAAAGGCCTTATTTTCACATTCTAAAAATACTGGGCATTGGGATTTCAACAGATGAATTCAACAGATGAAGATACAATTCAACCCATAACAAGCCCAAAGTGTATATTTTAAGAAAATGCCCCAAGTAATTCTATGATGTTGGGCCTCAAACCAACTTTAAGAAAAACACTGAACTACAATGTAGAGAAAACTGTTGAGATAGAAGGGCTAAATATGGTCCTTTGCCTTCAGGGACTGGTATCCCTGTGTATTTGAGAATATGTTCTCATGTTCAGGTTGTCATGCCCTGTCTTTACATTTATGGCTAGTTCCCAAAGTAGGCAAAATGGGGTGGGAGGGCATGCACCATGAGCTTGAATGATTCACGTTATGTTAGGCTGTACACACAGATCAGAAAGCTTGTTCAGTAGAATAACTGAAAATCTATGTCAGGATACTTTGCCCACAAAAATCCGTGAGTTGATTGTTCATTCAGGTATATTTGTTATGGTTACTGATAACATTAGCACAGCTAGTTGTTTGTCAGAATAAATACTGGCCCTTTTCTCTAAATGCACAAAGTGCAGAGTCACTTTTAGTTTGATTCATGACCTCCATGGCTGAATTCTACTCTTGCTATGTTTTCCTGGCTTGCTGGTGTGTTCATACATACACACACCAGCATCCCTGAATAAGGTAAAGAAAATAATTGGAAGATGCTTCAAAGATAAAAGTTCTGAAACAGTGTTATAGCTGACCACTATTTGTTATGAATGTTTTATACAGCCTAGTTTACTTCTTCAAAGATAATCCCAAGCAATGGCAGGTTCAATTTTGTTTCAGAGGATGAAGATTATCAATACTAAAATCATGGATCTGTCCTTCTCCCTCCACAGAGGAAGTGCCGACTGGTGTTCATTCCCTCTGCCCCGATGCCATGCGTGTACCTGGGGTGGAGACACATGCCCCCCCCTCCTTGCTCAGGGCAGGGTACGTGTGGAGTGTGGGGAGAACAGAAAAGAGTGTGCCCGAGGGATGCTCCGTTTCTCCAGCACACTTGGGGTCACCTGTTTGAGCATGTGGCTTGCATTGCTAGTCTCTTGGTTTGTTGCATGTTTGTGCAGATCCCTGTCAACATGATTGAGTACAGTGGACAGAAATGTTCAAATGTCATACAGCTACAAACTCAAAGTCATAATAAAACATAAGGATTGTAGAAATAGCAAGAACATCCGAGTTACCAGGAATCCTATAAGTACATGAAGATGACAACAATAACATATTGAAAGGCATTTCTAAAAATAGATATGTCAGATTAATAGTTATACAAACTAGAAGAAAGGTTAGTTTTTTTAAAGTATAATCTTTTGGGCAGAATGTTCATAGACAAAAGGAAAACAAACAGTTGCACCTAGTTCTTAAGTCTACCTGAATTGTGAATTCTCATGTTGGAAATTACAAAGTCTTTTCCCTGAAATGGATGGGATATAATAATCGCCAGCAACAACAGTCAGGGCTATACATTAAATCTTGGTCTATTATATGTTGTTACTATTATCTGAAGGATTGAGATCACATGACCACAAATCACATTATGAATTAAATTAAGGCTTTCACAGATTCTTTCTGAATATAATTGGAAATTATCCCCACAAGGTGGGTTGCTTAAAAAATGAGAGTTATTGGAAATATGAATTGTTAGTCTGGCATTTACAGTATATGCCCCATTTCTCTGATTTCTGTAGCCTGATAAGATATTGAAAGCAAAAGGGAAATGCTCTAGAAAGATTAAGGTCAACAGACTTGTTTACAGATATGTGCCATGGCTAGGCAACACATCAGGCACCATGTCAACTCTGAGTGGGCAGGAGCACCCCTGGCCTCAGCAGGCTGACCTAGAAGAGATGATCATAGAAGGTGGCTAGGCCTGGCAGGGCCCATACAGAGCACAGCTTTGGGATAAGCTTTTTTGTTTGTATGAACAGAATAAAGAAAGGCTCTGAGAAGCAGTGGGGTGGAATGGGAAGAGCTGCTTGGTGAGCTCCAGCAGCTGCTCTGCTACTAAGAGGCCTTACCTCCCTGCCAAACATACTTCTCCCATCTTGTCACCCGTGTGGGAGCTTAGACACTACTCAGGACTCTTCTCCCTCCCTATTGAACCACAGTGACTCGTTTTCTCCCTACCTCCTTCCCGTCAATTAATAAGCTCTCCTTGACTCAAGGCAGTTTGGCCCTCTGGAATCAGTGACTCACCTGAAAGACCTCATTCCCTCTCTCGAATAGTGGCAGCTCACTCCCTGCAAGACTCCAGGCACACCTAACAACCTAGATTGTAGGTCTCCTAGGTTGTCTATTAAGGGTGAGCAGATTAATCAAGGAAGTTGAACTTCCCATGTTACTAAATACTATAAAGGTCATCATTTTAAAAATACCTTTAGGTAATACAAAATGTCATTAAAATGATAATGGTGAGAGGTGATCTAATCACCAAATTTCCATAATACATATTTCAGTTTTTTTGTTTAGCTGATTTTTTTCCATGAACTAACCCCACAGTGGCTTACCTTTTTCCCATATAAGAAGAAAATGGATTGATTTTAAAAAAAAAAAAAGGACATTGATAGTCATTAGAGTGTGGAGAAAATTGATCAAAATATTAATTAGACTTTTGTTTTGCTAGCTTGCATTAGACAGATGGAGTTCTGATCTTTAACAGCACCATGACTCATGAAACTGCTTGTGTACTAAAATGCCATTATTAACACAACAGTAGTTTTCAGCAGTTGGTAATTATTGGCATAATTAAACATTTATCAAGAAACGAGTATTTATCATTCATTAAACTTTCATTAAAAATTCATCTTAGCAAAGGCTAGATCAGCCCGTGATTTTCAAGTGATAACTTCTTAATGCCTGGCAGGAACGTGGAGTGCTTTTGTAATGACCTGAGACACGCAAGAGGTGCTCAGCAACGTGGGCGGCTGCGGGATTTCGGATTCGCTATGCAGTGGGTGTTATTGACACTCAAAACCCAAGTGAGAAGGCACTTGGCATTGTTGCTTAGGGTTCACAACGTGTGGCACTTGGTAGCCGACTGTGTAGGAAGAAAAGTTGCTGCTAAGCAAGCCCTGTAATGATATTTACACGATTTTAATTTCCCGAAACATGGGATGTTTTCATGTTTTAGGACATGAAATTTTGTACTATGAATGGAAGCTGAAACAAAGCAGAAGCAAGTAGAATCCCACTTAAATACCTCAGGGAAAGTTCCCTTCGCATGAGGAATCATTTTCAAGTTCCTTGCCACCCTGCAGGTGTCTGAAAGGCTGTCAGACGAAGGCTTCACTATGTCACGGTGACTACAGTCTACATGTTATGTCCAGATTTTTTGACTGATTTAGATTACATACGTATTTCCCAAAATAAATGAATTAAATAGGATGGAATAGGACACACAGAGAGTTCCATCTGATGGCTGCTCTGAGCTCCTCTGTGGGCAGCGTGTCTTTCCTTAGGAACTGTGTACCATTACTAGCTTGGCAGCCTGGTTCCCTCCATGGAACTGCTCAGTGGGGTTGTTTTGAAGAAAAAAAAAAATCTGATACATAAAAATCATCCACGTTTTTGGAGTGCCACTTGATGTTTCAATGTGTGTGTACATCATCTAGCACTGAAACCAGGGGACACATTTCTATTTCAGTCATCATTGCTTTGTGGTGAGAACATTCAAGACCCCGTTTTCTGGTGTTTTAGAAATACATAAAGGACAGTATTCCAATCTGCAGCCATCCTGCTCCACAGTAGCCCACTTTCAGACTCCGCCCACGAGTGAGAGGCTGAGGCATTCTCTTTGTGTGCCTGGTTGATTACAGTTAACATAATGATCTCAGTCCTACCCATGTTTTCACGAATGGCACAATTTCATTCTTTTATACAGCTAAATAGTAGTCATTGGTGTATGTGAACCACTTTAACCTTCAGCAGTTGATGGGTACATCCAAACTTCTGTACTTACAGTGAAAGAGTGTTATTTTTATGTTTCCGTCACATTTGTCTGGTGTGATAGGATGGCTGTTGTGATGAAGGGAAGATGTCTCTTTGACCTTTGATTTTATTTCCTTTGGATTTATGCCCAGTAGTGGCACTATTACATGATAGGGTGGTTCTTTGTTAAGATTTTGAGAAACCTCTATACTGTTTTCCATAAAGGCTGTATTCGTTTGCATTCCCACCAGCAGTATGGAAGGAGACCTGTTTTACTCAGAGGTTCAAGTCTGGTGGCGTATCACACTCATGTCCTATCAGGACTCTCTTCTCTTGCCTGAAGTGGGTGCAGAATCCCAGCCTGTGGTCTAGAGCTGCCTGCACAGCTGTGATCTGCACCCTGCACACTTACTGAAGAGCTCCATGGACATTTGGCATGCTGGGCACCCTCGTCAGGATTGGACATGTGGGGGAAAGCACGTTGGATCACATCTAAGATTGCTCAGAATGCCTCTGCACATACAAGCTAGTGCTTCAGATCCTATTCTGTATGCAGCAACTTTGTTTTTGTTTTCTCCTGGGCAAAAAATTTACTGTATCAGTGCTTTTATGTCACGAGAATGAATTGAATTTGTACCCTTTAGTGCAAACAACAGTAGACAGAGTGGTAACCTAGTGGAAAACAAATAGACACCCCATCCCTTTTGGGGATTCAGAGAGGTTCAGAAAGATGGAGCTGATGGTGGAGAGGTGGCAGGTAAAAAGAGGCCAAAGCAGGAAAGAATCCCGCGGTCATTTATTATGAGGCCGTCTTCCCAGTGTCTGCTGAACCAAGGTGCAGAGTAATGATTCAGACAAATGACGTTAATCTTAACAGCTGGCCCTTCAGAAAAACTGGAACACCCTGCATCGCAGCAGGAGACCCAGGCAGACTCCCTAAAGCCTGCTTCAGGAGGAAGGAACGTCCTGCCTGTAGTTTTTCTGTCCGTGGCTTCCTGTGGGATATATCATCTTTTTTTTTTTTTTTTTTTTTTAAATAGAAGGACAGTGGGAGACAGAGAGAATCGATTTTTATTGAGTTTTTCACATGGCTTTCGTTGCTCTGACACTTAGTTGTGTACATGGGTGCTGGGGTTTGAACTCGTGTACTTGCACATGCCGGGCAAGTGCCATAACCACCCCGCCACCACTCCAGCCCCTGGGATATATCATCTTTAAAAGAAACAGAGTGATAAAAAACTGCCCACTTCCTTCTCCTTTCCCAACACCCCCCCCAGAAACAATCACATTAAACTTTATGATTAATATTTATACTGAAAGTGCATTATTTTTACATTTTCTTCCTATTCATCCACTGTGATAAGATGGCAAGAGCTGTTAAGACTAGTCAAGTCATGTTTTCCGTAATCCTGATGATCAGAGTTTATCCTTACTCCCTTGAAATAATTTTGAATGGCCATGTGCATCGTGGAGCCAAGCTGCGTAGCACGTACACATCAGCGTTCTGGATCGTGTGTGAGACGATGCGATCTTCTCGGAGGTTGCAAGCCAGTGAGGGCATTCTGCATGCATTCAGTAAGTTTCTTTTCAAAGAGGTGTTTAAAGTCTTTCCCGATCTTTGAGACATATTAAAAGCTAGAGAAAGTAATTTCATTTGTTACTCAGTGTTGAGTTTTCATGAATTTTCACATTAGCCTTATCGGTGGAATGCATTGGTTATTTTTTAAGGATACAAGTTCATTACCAAAATCAAAGAAATTATTTAGTTCTAAATATTTTGAGATTTATTAATTACAAACATTTTGTGATCACTTCTTCACATACGCTTTGGCACTTCATGCTGTCTTGTAAAAGGGAGAACAATTTAGAGACGAGGTTATACATCATCTCCCGGGGAAAGTTAACTTGACATGTGGGAGGCTAATGTACACACTTGAGATTCTTTGTTGATTTGCTGTTTTCTTCTTCATAACTCTAGGTAAACAGTGTGTGCTGCCATCTGATGTGCAGGGTAAGTGTAGTTGCAGGCTATTATACGTCATTAGTGTGAGTAATATGCAGTCACAGAAGAAAGATGGGGGCTCTCCACTTGTAGCCGCCTGGACATTCCGTTTGTCATCTGGCACAGCACCGCAAAAGTTAGCTGCAGCAGGCCTCCCTGTAATTTATAGCTTAGCACGATGAAATTAAGCAGCAAGTCACACCATTTTGGGTGATTAGTGTTAATGCTTTTTGCATCCCCCTTTCTAATGACAAATTGCCACAAAACAGCACTGTTCATTCAAAGTATCATCTCTGATACCATTTTCGTTACCAGTTTCAGCCGGACACTGGTCTCATCTTTGAACACATAGCTGCTTTCAACAGTTATGAAAAAGGCATACATCAGTTATATTCAGGAAATGACATCATGCCTTTTCCCATGGTTTTATTATGATACTTCTACCCCTCTCATCAGGAAACAAGGCAAAGAAGGGTTTAGCAATGTCACCTCAAGTGCAGTTCGGCAGATGGAGTAGATATATACCACCAGTTGAGGCCTAAGGCCCTGGCCTCCTCTACTGGCCAATACCCAATTCAGTATTAATCACAGAATAAACAGAATACTATAGATGTGTGTTTTTATCTGGCACCTAGCAGGCATGGAATAATTTTTTTAAGGTAGAAAAACCACCATGCACAGAAGGAACAGTGAGTGGCGAGTCCTGCACCTGGAGCTGTGGTCTGTTGTAGCTGGACAGCTCATGCTGGGATTCCTTGTGTGTATCTGGTTACCAGTGGACAGAGTGTCCCCCCTTGCTTTTGGAATACATTGCAAGTGCCAGTTCCTGACTTAAGGATTCTGTTAGCTAAGATATCTTGTGATGGGGAGTATCACAGTAGAAAAGCATCCGTAGGAATTAGTGTCAAGAGGAAGAATGTCTTGCTTGCCCTTTCTCCTGGGTTATTGCATGGGTTATACAAAGATTGGGATGAGTTAATAGGAAACAAAGAAACTGGAAGTGGCAGGAGCGAGTGGGGGTGGGAGTAATAGAACTGCATAAATACTTGGGTCTTGCTGATGCCAAAAATAACAGGTAGCGCTTTTCTCCCAGAGCAGCAGCATGCATAACGGCACCCGAAATGATCATGGAAGGCACCTCACACTGGGTGAAACCGACCAGACGAGGGGACACCTATGCAGAGGGAACACCGAGAGCTCCGACCACACATGCTAAGTTTCAGCTAGAGCTTTCCAGCCTTTGCAGATGAATTGCAGCTGTGATGAGAAAAATAGTGCGATTCTCTGGTTTCATTTTCATTGTGATTTACATAGAAGAAAACATGTTGATAGGAAAAATTTTATGATTTAGGGGTGGAGGGTAGTGTCACCTAGCAGTTCTGTACCGAGTGGAGCCCTCATTGTTTCACAGGAGAGAATTCATACCGTTCGTTGTTGAAATGACATACCTGAATGAATCAGACCTACCTTGTTCACACCCAAGATGAGAAAAATGATTTATTGCCTGTCCTTTGAATTTCCCTGAGCATTCTGTCTAAACTTTAAAGGAGGATTACATTTGCGATTAAATCTTAACAAATGTTGTTTTAACTAGACTGCAATATATGTTATTGACAACAAGCGACTTTTCTTCTCAAAATAACGTTGGAGCTTAGGCATACAATTCACAAAAATGACAAGAAAGGGTGGTACTTTTTCCAAGGTGGATGTGAGTTGACTGATTAGCTGGTATTTTAACTTAGATTCTTGCAAATTACAGACATAAGAAACCCTGCAATTTATATGTACTTTAGAAGTGAAAGCTTTAATCCTATGATTCATGAAAGTAAAGCGGTAATAATTTAAGTACCATATTTTATTTATCCCTCAGTTGTCGCCTGATACAGAAGTATTTCCACTGTTTTGGGGTTTCTGCCTTTGGCCGCCTAATTGCTTCTTAGGAAGTAAGAGGGAAACTGCTTATATAACCACATGGATTGTCTTTGGCAACGTCGAGCCAAGGCATCAATCACTCCATCTGGGTAAAATCACAAGCTGACTCTGATATTGCTAAATATTTATACTGTCAAATACACACAGACATCCAGATGAAAAGAGGCATTCATTAGGAATTCTCCAGCTTGTCAGTTTAAAGATGTAGATTAGAGCAAAACCTCCCACTATGGTACTGAGTGCTCAAGAAAAGTCTATATTTAGCCGTTCTGAGCAATAAATATCATCATATTGCCTCATTTAGGTAAATAGAGAATAAATATTGTCAAGATGATCTGGAGATAATGTAAACAGATCCCTGTTCAGAGTCTGTGTTACAGGACAGTGATGAGCTGGTGATGCTTTGGGTTTAACCCTTTTTCTTAATCACACACCCCTCCCTTTTCTGGTGACAAAGATTGTGTTGCTGACAGATTAGGGGGGAAAGATGAAGGGGAAAAAAATCTAAACACAAAGGTGATTTCAGCTTATGTGAATCAGAGCACTAATTAGTGCTTTGCTGCAGTATTGTCTTGATAGTTCCAAAAGCTGCTGCTGCCGAAAATAAAGATATCTGTAGCTACCTTGAAGTTCACTTCAGAGCTTACCAGAGCTGATGAGACCCACAGACCTCAGGGTAGCATCACGGCTCCGAGGCTTGACAGGACACAGAGGCAGTGCCCGTCCTGAAACCCTTCTGCAGCGCGCTGTTCTGTGGTGACATTCTTCACACCAGAAATTTGCCGCAGAAGACTGCACTCTGTACCGTGACATGGCTCTGTTTCAGTGCTGAAACTGCAGGCACCTTGCACCACAGCATGCCTCGCTGTGTCCCCTCTCAGGGTGCACACCCACTGCTCTTCCCTGATAATTGATAATCTTAGAATTTATACTCAATGGGAATTTTAACTGATGTCCAAGATTTAGTTAATTACACTAGACGATTTTTTGAGATTAATAATTAACATCCCTCTTTATAACTAAATATCCATAATTAATCAGCAAATCATAACGTGAAGACTAATTAACTTCAAACTCAAATTTTAACAGAAAATCCATATTACTCTCCAGCATCATTAATTACCAGAGTAATCAAAGTTATCCCTCATGGGATAAAACATAAAGCTTTGTGGGTTTATCAGCTATGTTGTTAGCTCAGAAGGATTTCCAAAGTAACTTCAAGTGGCCTCACCAATTATGTGATTACTGGATTGCTGGGGCCCCTGTTTCTTGGCCACATGCTGCATTATCAGTAAGCTGCTGCTGTGGCTGGGTGAGAAGCCAGCAGCAGGAACTCCCCACTGGTGTCTGCTTTTTTCCGTGGAGGCTAGCCCAGCAATTTCTGGCGAGCTGGTGACTTGGTTCCCGTCTTTAAAACCATGCCACCCTCTTTTGTCTCTTTGCCTTGCAGGAGGCTAGTTAGCTAGTTTAAAACTGGTTAGTAGCAAGCCCAAGTGTACATCCAACATTGTTCATAAAGGAATTTTTTTCAATAATAATAAATAAATGTGAAATATTTTATTAATTGCTAGAGACAAGTACAAGGGGGCAGTGTGTAAAAGGAAGAAATGCCGTGCAAGACCAAATGAGTAGGACTGCAGGACTCAGTGTGAGTCCAGTTCCTTAGAAGCAGGGTGATGCCGCTGCTACCAGTGGAAGTGTGTCTTCTCAGGGTTTCATTTGGAAATCTCGAAGTTGAAAGTGTATTTAAAATCTACATTTCAATTATTGTATCACCTAATCTTCCAAGTGCACACATGAAATACTATTCTTTTGTGTGGCAGCTGTAAAAATCCTAAGCAATTTTTACTGTCAAGAAAACTCTGGATAAATAGGGGCTGTTAACTTAGGCAGATATCTAAGGTTATTTGGTGGCAATCAAGAACTCACAGCACTTCAACTAATGGGTTATGATCAGAAACCGTTCCTAATAGCCAGCTAGACGGATCTGAATATGAAGATTTCTATAATTTTGTTGTCAGCTTGTGATGTACTCTAGTGCTAATTATTTGGAACAATTATGTTTTCCTAATAACAAAAGAAGCAGCAGTGAATTAAGCAGGCTTACCTTCAGGTCTTTAGATAACAGTTTAAATGCACTTGCCATTAAGAAATAGCATTTCTTTTTGCTTTACGGAACCCTAATTATTTAAGATGCTGTCTTTTAAAGCCCACGGCTTCCACTTCTGTTAAACCTGCTCTGTGTGTCAGTTTGCACTGATGACTTCAGTAACTAGTATTTTCTCAGTCTCAGGTTTATGCCTGTACCTCCCATAGACTGCTTACTTCATTTAGTTATTCAAAAACCATAATTAGTGCAATAATTAACGTGCAGATCCTTCAAAGGAAGACTGCTGGAGACACGGGACGTCTCTCATCATCCTGACTGACATGCAGATGATAAAGAGACTGGGTGATGTGGCGACAGGATATGTATTTTTGCGAGGTAGCTGTGCTGCAGGGAAGTTCAGACAGGACCTTGGTCCACAGGGCCCTCATGTTCAGAAGAGTAATTATCCACACTGTTTCTATAATTCAACTAGGTGTTATCCTGCATTTGCAGCTGTCAAATCATTTGTTTTAAATGTTTTTTAATATCTTATGAATTCTTGAAAGTTTCGAGTTTTACACAATATCTCTTAACCAGTTTCTAAACAGAGGCCACGGTTTGTTCCCTCCTCCCCTACACTCTTTCCCTCTTTCTCTCTTCCTTCCTTTCTCCGTTACACAGAGAGTCCCTCCTGATGAATTTCAGGCCTCTAGTGATACTTGAGTTGATGCAGGTCACAATCATAGTCGCAAGGAAAAGGCCCAACTTAATGCTTTTCCCCAGAGAGTGCGTTGATGATATTTCATTTTCCTTGTAAGCAGCGTGGGCTGATTCCAAGCCCTGGTGAACGAGTGTGTGCAGTCCACCTTGTCTGGGTGTGGGTGTGATGGAGGGGCGCAGCAACGGTGCTGCTGTGCTGGCTGCTCTTCTGTGGCTGTTTCATTTGCACTCTTTGGCTTTTAACCTCCTGAACAGCAGCGTGTCTTGCACAGTGTGACGCCTATGGATATCTGCTGGAGCTCCATAGGGGTGGCGCCTGTGAACCCAAGGGTGAGACTTTGGTAGCCCAGGGCCTGCCCTTCCTAACCAAAGATCTTGAAAAGCCCTGAGCACGCTACTGCGTTTAGGCTTCTTCGGATCTGACGTTCGGACCAAAATGGGAGTAGGATCCTAGGTATTAGACATTGAGTGTTGGTGGGAACAGTCATATAAAAAGAACTTGATTTATACTGATGGGCTATCTGTGGGTTAATTCCCTGTACTTACTACATGAAAGAAAGAATCTAGGCATTGATCTATTCAAAATGGAGGGGAAGATTCCATCTGCTGTTTCCTCTCATCAAATGAATTTGTATCTTTACATCTGTAATATATTGTCAATTTGTTGTGAGTTGATACTACATCTTCACACCCTGTCCTAATTACCGAGGTCAAGAATTGACTACACTTTGTTGAACCACAAGATAATCAAACTATCAAGCATTATAAAGTCTTTAATAACTTGTAAGCTGAGTGTGTGTGTTTAATAGACCCTTTTGCCAGTTGGAACACAAAGGTGCCCTGCTGTGTACCTCTTCCCTAAAGCATACACTATTTAAATTAGCCAGCATTGATGCTGCTGCAATTAACTGTAAATCCACTGAATTTTCTAATTCTATTACACAACCTTCTAAACAGCATTCTGATTGGTGAAAAATGGTTTTGAGAAGTGCCATGACCTGGCATGTGGAACAGAGCAGAGCAGCACGCATCACCACCAGCACATTCGTGAGCATTGCACCCTGCTCACAGTGCCATGCTCGCTGTTTCAGAAGCTGCGATTGTTTTAGAAGTGTGCGGCTCTGGAGGGAGTGAGGAACGAGGGTGTTTTCCACATACCAAACACTACGGCCAGCCGAGTGCATGCCACCAAGCGCATTACACAATCTGCTTTAATGCTTAGAATAGCCCTGCAAAGTGTCAGTGTCCCCATAGTGGAGGCACAGGTAATGAAACCCAGAGAGTTACTGCCTGAGCACGCGTCCCTAGTTAGAGGCTGAGCGTCTTGTACCCGGACCTGCCCAGATCCTGAAGTTTACCTGAAATCACAGTGGGAAGGAAAGGTTAGCATTATTGGCTGTTAAAAACCATGCCATGTCCATTAATGGTTGTCAAAATTGTTTTCAAAAGAAGACCTCCAAATGTTTTCCCTCATTTGTGGAGGCTAGAGCAGAATCCAGGCTTGAGTGAAAGGTCAAGTGGTCAAGCTCATATACTAGACTCACCAAAGTTAAGCAACACATCATCTAGGGGAACCATAGATGTGGGCGGGGTGAGGGGAGAGGAAGGGATCTAGGGGGGGATCAATAATGTAGCTTACTGTTTACTCCCCCAAAGAGCCAAATAATCTTATGTAATCCTTTTATTCTGGAAAATGCACAATCTTATAACATTTATATCTATTATGGGGGAAAATACAGAAGAGTCAAGAGACTGGAGTGTGGGTGATGTGGGGGTGATTCTGGATTAGGATCAGGGACATATCATATTGTTTCTACATATGCATCTATGTACAGCAACACAACTCCTCAGTAAAATTCAGGAAAAAAAAGGAGTTTACATGGCTTAGGATGTTTTGCAAGTGTTATTTTCCTAAGATTTAAAATTTCTTTCATTTAAAAAAATATATAAGCAAAGAAGTCACCAGCAATGTATTTTCTAACTCAGCTGTGGATATCATTGGAATAGTAATAATAATAATGTAAACACAAAGTATTGATTTAGTTAAAATTATAATGTAACTATATTTGAAGGCATAAGATGCATGTTTATGTATATTGGGTTCAAAGCCAACCACAGTAACTTAGTGAGGCCCTAAGCAACTTAGTCAGAACCTGTCTCAGAGCTAAAAAAAAAATAAAGGACTGGGGAAAAAAATAAAGAAAGCAACCCTGATGACCATAGGGAAAACCCACAGGGTTTCCCAGCCTCCCTTTACCATTGAGCCATTTGAGTGAGCCCATGAACATGCATGCACATACATGCATACGCACACACGCCCGTGTGCCACCTAAACAAGCAGTAACTTGTTCGTGGGGTCTTGGAAGCCATGAGATCACTCAGGCCTGATGAGGAAGAACTTGAATCTCTCACATTTGGCTGGTGTTGGAGCCCACCAAAAAAAACCAAAAACTAAGCAGAAAGCACATGTTCAGCTATAGTAACCAAAGGATACATAGAAAATAAAAAACAATCTTAATGACCACAATTACAGCCACCTAGTGGACACTCCGTGCCACCATTTTTATATAAAGCCATGTTCATTTAAGAGCTGCTCTTTCCTTAATTAGATGGAATGCAGCGAATGTTCACCGAGGGCGGCGAGGACCCCAGTATGCACTGGCACACACCAAACCTGGCCTGAAAGGGGGCGTCTTGCTTCAGGTGACTTGCAGTTCTTCCTCCTCAGTGATAATTCTTACATAGCTGGCTTCTGTGAATACCCCTGCTCTTTGAGTTAACTGTATTCATTTCCATGTCACTGATTAAAAAAAAAAAAAAACCTAGAAGTAAATAATCTAGCTTAATGATTCTGTACTTTCTAAACTTCGGAAGATTATATAAACCACATGGCTTGAACTGTCTCTGAAAATAAGTATGAAACTAAACAGATGAGTTTTTTTCAGGTGCTTAAAGCAAGTTGTTGAATTGCTCTACATGTCTGCAGATAAGAAAAGGAAGTAAGCAAAGAGTCCTGAGAGTCCCAGAATAGACGATCCCGCTGCGGTCTGCGTTTGGGAGTGTGTGGCATGGCCCTAGTGACAGGAAATCCTTCAGATTCACGCCCAGGGTTGCACCCAGCATCATTCATCACCTTTGCTCCTGTGTGGTCCCTCGTGTTGGTGCACCAGAGTGCTCCTCTCTTCTCCTGGTGATGGGCTTTGGGTTGTTTCTACATGTGTGCGATTGGAACAGAACTGCTCTAACGGCTTGGCAGCAGTCTGCGTGGGCTTGCACTTTCTTTTCCTCGGTGGTGGTGTGATGTGGTGAAAAATTCCCAAACTGTTTTGCACAGTGTCTGTGCTTTTGTTTGCATTCCTGCCAACATCCCTGAGAGTTCCGGGTGCTCCACATCCCCCTCGACGCCTTCTGCATTGGCCATTTTAGTGAGGGTGTTGTGTGCCTCATGGTTTTAATTCGTATCTTCTCGTGCCTGCTGATGCTGACTGTCTTGCTGTGTGTACGTGTGAGCCACTCTCTCTGTTGGGAACCCTTTCCCTCAGAATGAGCTAAAACACATCTCCTGTACTCGGCACTGCCTGGGTCACCTGCAACCCCTCCTGCACGGCAACTTGCTGAGTCATGGAAAGCATCTTCGTGTCTTTTTTGTGCATCTCCTAATCTGTCATTGCTGGGCTGCCTGCTCAGTTCTCCCTCGTGGTCCCTTGGTGTGGTCTCTGGACTGGCGCTTGGTCTTGCCCATCTTATTCATATGGATATGCTCCTGACTGTGCACCTGAGTGAGATTCCTTCACTGGCCCTTCCTGGCATTGAGCAAGGAACACTCCTTTGCACTCTGTTTTCTTAAAGCAGCCGGAGGTCGCATCTGTCACAGCAACATCAGGTTTCTCTCTTCAAGAAGTTGACCCTGTGGGTTATCTAAGCTATTGATAAAAATTCCTAACTTGCCAGGTAAAGTATTCCACATCATGGTGTTGGAGATAACCCTCCAACTGAGTGAATATAGTTGACAACTATTGGTACATAAAAATATTTATAGGGGAGTAAACTCTTTTGATAATCGATGATGATCAATTTTTTTAAGTTGCTGTACTAGGTTTCCTTTGGAAACTATAAGAGTTACTGAGTAGTAACGAATTTTTTTTCTATTACCCTTAATCCTTGGTATCTAGTGTATACTTTTGTAAAAGGTTGTGAAGAATATGCAGATATGATCTGTGTAAGATTTTGAACCCTGGGGGAGTAAACACACTGAAAACAGGTGATCTTTCCTGCCATCTTTAGAACCTTCAGTGAAGTTTTCATAACTTATGGAACTGGCTTTAGATCAGGTAATCCCACTCTCCTCTCCTCCTCCTTTAGAAACCTATAGTAGCATTTGGCCGGGGAGTGGCATTCTTGCTTGGGGAAAAATATATATTGACTTGTTTACAGAGAATTTCATGAAAGTTTTGCTTGTTTTCCTTCAATAAAGAGATCAGGACTGTAGGGTTCCCTGACAACCCCCCTTGGACCACAGTGGCCACTAGGAAGTTCCCGTGGCGTTTATGGATTCTGTTACTGTGGGCACTGTTCATGCTGGTGCAGTTTGCCTGGCTTAATGTTTGCGTTTGTTCTTTCATTGTTTCTTGTTATTCTAGTGTCAGAAACAACCCTAGGTAATATTTCTAATCATGGAATGTCTCTGAACTTAACCCTCTACTATTATCATTTATATAGGCGTTGAATAAAACTTACAAATTGTTAGTAGGGAGATATTCATTAGGGAGATATTCATTAGGGTTTGATGGGTAGTTATGAAATAAATGTATTAATGGTCTTTTATTGTAACTAAGTTACATAAATATGCAGGATATTGCTAAAACCATATGATTGATTTATTGAAAAAACTATTATATTATTGCCCTATGTGTGTTGCTGTTTAAAATTTCTTTCATTTGAAGTTCATCATGTGCCTCATTTTCAGGCAAAGACTAAAGAATTATTTATTCATCAGAGTTCTTCAGGGTTTTCAACACTCATTTCAACATTCAATTTAAACACGTTGCAAATTCTGTTACAGCAAAGAATTTTCTTCTAGGATATTGTAAAGCAAAAGAATGCAGTGTCAGGTACATGTTTAAGTCAAGAATAAAAATTTGTCACCTCTGTTAGGAAAAGCATGTGTGTTGTGTGTGCATGTCTATGTGCACTTGTGTGTGAAAGCATAGGCAAGTGTGTAAAATATACAGACATGGTCATCTCAACAACTTCTTTTTAAAGTAGATCTAGCTGGAAACAAGTTATTCCTTTATTAAAATGCATGTTAATAACTGAACCATTCAACTTGCATTGTTTACATAAGATTATAACCACTCAACTTACCTGAGTATTTGAATTCCTCTTTTTGGCTTAATTTAGGCCATTCAGCATACAAACTGGAAAGTCACTGGCCTCATCCACACAGGCCCTTTGCCTGCAGACAGTGGAAACATTGCCCTGGAAATGGAGCTGGAGTCTCCTGAAAGTGTGGCATGAAGCATGCCAGGCCCATCTGTGCCAGCCTCATGAGACAAAGCACCCAATTTTATCATCGCTGTCTTTTGTTCTCCGCGGTGCTATTCATGTGGCAGTTTTGTGAATGCCAGAGTCTGGGGGCATCCATTGATCCACCGCTTTCTCGGCTGCACTGTTTGTTCTGAGTTAGAATACTTGTCACCCTGCACCCTGTTCCTTTTAAAAATGGAAACTTTAATGTCAAGAATTTTGAGTAATTTTATAAGGTTTTGTGCTGAAAGAGCAAAGGGCTGTGTTTTAGATCGCAGATCAAGTATGAACTGGGGCAGGCAGGGTGGACAGGGTGCTTTGAAGCAGAAGGAGCAGATCTAGTGCTTGTGCAGAGCTCAGAATCTGTGAACCTCTATTTTATCGTACTGATGTCCGCTTTCATTATTTTCATAAATGGGTATTTCCTATGTTAACGCACAGCATTTGCATTTGATGAACAATCAGCTTAAACATGGCTTCTTTTAATGTTTCTGAGTTTCCATTCAAATGACCGGAAGTAATTCTTATGTGAAATCACACTGGACCAAGTGCAGTAACTGTAAATCCATTTGCGCTGTGCTTCTATGATCAGCCCATTAGTTTCCAGTTCTTGTTAACACAGTCAGCTGCTGTACTGCAGAGGTGGAGGTAAGCTAGATATATAGGAGATTCTGTGTTTTCACATCCTAACAGGAATTTTAGAAGGTTTGGAACCAATCAAAAGGTAGTGTATTCTGTAGACAAAGCAGGAAGCAGTCTTGTTGCTGAGCTGATCCCTGCAGGTGTCAGCCTTAACACGGAATCACAGAAATGTGCAGCCGGGGAGGAGCCTCACCACACCTAACCCTGTGGATGGAAACCACGTGGAGAGCCCCAGACTAGGAAAACAAGTGGCTCCGGTCGCTCTGCCCATTTTAGCCAGTGTTACTTCATTTTTTTTTTTAAAGTGTGAGAGGGACAATGTGTGAGAGAGAGAGAATCAGTTTTATTTAGCTTCTCGCATGACTTTCTTTGCCCCAATACTTCTCTGCGTACGTGGTGCTGGGGTGCTGGGGTTCGAACACGCAACCTTGCGCATGCCAGGCAAGCGCCATAACTGCTGAGCCACCACTCCAGCCCACTGTTTCACTCTTAATATCTTAGATTTGGAAGTTCTAGGGTTTACGTTTTAATAGTTCTGATTCTGAAAATTAAAATCCACTCACAGTCCAACAGATAGAACCAGAATACAGCCAAACTGTGAGTGTCACCAGCCAGGTGCCCTTCCTCCCTCCAGCCAGGCCGTGGGCAAATCCAGAGCCCTCCTGACTCCGCCTCTTTGAATGGCCATGCAAGGAGTTCATGCTCAAATTTCCTTTCTTCTTGATTGCTTTGATGTCATGTGGTGGAACTTAAGGCTATTGAAGAACTTTTTCTTTCTAAGCATTTCTTCAGTAGGTTTCATCTGGAATGTCTCAACAGGATTTGTTCTTTGCTTCTCAAATGTACCCTGCCTCTGTCCTTCATATCTTCAGCTCAGTTTGGGTCAAACAATTTGTTATATTTATAGAAATTTCTCTTTAGGTTAAAAAAAAATTTGGGGGTGGGGGACAGTGATAAATACTTTATTAGTAAAGCCAGATACAAAATCCAAACTAATTTTGAGTGTATTTCTCAGAATGTTTAAAATCTTCATTCAACATATAAATGAATTGTAAAGGTTGGAGTTTAAAACCAGAAAATTAAATAAGAAAAGCACATTTTAAGGAAGAACTAAGCCCACTGAGTTGGCCAACTCACTGCAGGATTGATTGGGTGTCTGTATGTTTGGGGAAACTAGGTGTGCTTGGTTGGATTGTGTTCATTTGATTACTAGCAGCAGAATCAGGAACTAGTACTCTTCTAGCCTGCAGGTGTTAACTGGTTAAAAGAGGCTCAACACCAGGAGCTACTCAAAACACTGAAAAGCTGAGTTTTCTGGTCAACGGTAGTAGCTGGGACACAGGCAGCCAGGCTCCCTCTCCAGCCTCCGCCCACATAGCAGCTCTGGGAGGCGAGCTTCCGTGCTGGAGGCTTTCCTGGGAGGTCCCCTCATTTTCTGTGCGCAATTTATCCACTGGACTTCTTGGACTTCCTGTTAAGAATTCCAGATATTTTAGTAGCACCTCACAAAACATAGTTCCTACTAGCAGATACTGTGGCACTCTGTAAATTAAGATAACAGCTGTTAGATCATGAGGACAATACAAACGGGTGAGCACAGTAATCAAATGGACATACAGAAAAGCCGGGATGTATAGTGTCACTCTCTGTATTTTGCCCTATGGCAATTCTGCTTTTGAGTTTCTTGCAGCCAGCAAATAAGGGATTAATTCCATACTGTCATTCTGATTGTCTTGCAATTCCAAGGAAAAGCTGAACATTTGTGTTCAGAAAAATACTCAGCAATGCTTAATAGCAAATAGTGAAGAGAAGCTGATGAATTTCCGTAATTTGGTGCACATCGTTCTAGGTTCACAGGCTTTCCTTTTCTTCCTAATTCGAGATGCCACCAGTGGGATTGCCTTCTCTTCTGATTTTATATAGAACGTGGCCGGTGTGGTGTGTGTAACTCACTGTATGCACGTGAGGGAAGTGGGCACAGCAGTGGCAGAGCTGTGAGACCCAATCCTGGCTTCGTCATAGTGGCACCATCAGGGCACTTTGGCAATCAGTGCTGTCCCCCTTTGGCTCTCGGTAGTATTCTGGTGTGAATGAGAAACATCATGGTCTACCTAGTTCTGTCCTGTGGTTTCTACTTCAGGCATTTGATGTGGGTGATCACACCCACATCTCTTTCTTGCCTTTGTGACCCCCAGGTCTTGACTTTCAAGTCTTCTTTTCCATGTCTCTGTTACTCGGCCTTGTTCTCTTCTCTCAGCCTCCTACATATTGCCTAGTGATGTCACACCTCAAATATTTTGGACTGCTGCTTTTATGCTGGTAACATCCAAATGTGCAATTTCCAACCAGGCCCATCCTGTCCCCTGGCCCAAAGCAGCTTGCCCGTAACTGACTAGCCACCCCTAGCTGGTTCCCCTCAGATACCTAACCCACAACTTGATCCTCTACCAAAAGCTGCTCCTTGAGCTGATGGTTGGAGTCCTTGACATTTTGTAACTTTTGAAAGAGTCAGCTAGATTATTTTCATGAATTTTTATAATTATGCTTGAAATATTTGCTTTGTTTCAAAGCGACAAGGTTTGATAGCTTGCCATTTGCAGGCACCTATTTGCAAGCAGTATATTCGTGTACATTCGTTAGTCCTAGAAACTGAAAAATTAAATTGGAATATATTTTCTTTTGGATATGATATTAAATATACATGGATGTAACATTTCCCCTTTTAAGGGATTAGAGATGCCACTGTGAGCTGTAAGGATCTTGATCAGATGAATAAACTTGAGGATCTCCTGAAAGTCAGTATAAAGCTAATTTGCAGAATCACACTCATGGCGATTTCTCGCTTGACTTACACTTTACTATGACATCTCCTGTGCTTTAGTCACTAAGCAGAAGTCCACCATGGGTATAACTTGAACAGTGATGACCAAGAATAAGCACACACTAAAATTCTACGATGGTCAAAACCACCAGCGCGTACTGTGTCATGGAAACCATGTAGATGCACAGCGTAGCCACTGCTGCATCTCAGAGTAGGTCGCCGAGGATCTTAAGCCCTTCACTGTTACAGGAGAAAGTATCTAAACACTTGTTTGATGGATTTTCTTGAAATAAAAGTTGAGACAGTACACCTGCTGCCTTTGATGACTCTGCAGAGCGAGTGCTTCTGTTGGCCTGCTTTCATCCCAAGATACTGGCACTTAGATAGTGAAAGCGAGGAGGAGTTGCCCAGAGAATGTGAACCAAGGAAAAGTGACAGGTCATCCTATAGAAGGTTCAGCAGGTCCTGTGTCGTGAGTGCTGTCAGTCACGCTGCTTGCTCCCCTTCTTCCCTGCTCACCCCAGCCTCCCAGCCCTGTGACCCTCCCCTCACAAAGGTGGACCGAAGTCTGGTTTGATCAGGCTTTGGAAGCCAACAGGCTCAGGCCATGCTGACCGTGCTGCTCTCTCTCCTCTTTGCCGTCCATCACACGGCAGCCCGCTCTGTGAACCTGCTCTTTTCCCTGTTTGGCTCTCCCGTTCCATCATCCATTCCAATAATTGGAAAACGTTGGTTTGCCTTGCACCAAGTGCCTGGAGTCCACAGCAGTCAAGGTTCCTTGTCATGTGGAGGTTACGCTCTAGGGAGGACACAGAACTAAACAACCCATGCACAAAACAGCGAGCAGGTGTGATGTGCACTTGAGGTGCGACTTGACTGGAGGACTCAGGCAGGTAACCAAGCCAGGCCTGCCTCCTCTGCTCCTCCACATCAGTGGCTTCCCTGGTCTTCAGGGCTGCCACACTTAAACATCTTTGGGATTCTCCACATCTTGTCCCCACTTAAACTGTCCTGTCTCTTGGAGCTGGAGTGGTGGCTTGGCAGTTATGGCACTTGCCCTGCATGTGGGAGTATGTGAGTTCAAACCCCAGTACCACATACACAACAAAGTGTCAGAGGAATAAAAGTCACATGAAAAACTAAGTAAAAATTGCTTCTCTCTTTCCCTCGCTCTCATTGTACACTGTTTCTTTAAAAAAAAAAAAAAAGTCCTGTCTCTCTTTCTTCACCTTCTATTCTCCTCCACCTAGGCTGCTAGAGCCTCCATACTGAATCCCACCATAAGAAGCAGTTCTCCATGTTCCCGCCGGTTTCCTGCTAGTAGCGTGCGTTTGATCATGTTATCTCCTTGCTTCAATTTCTTCAGTGCACCCTGTCCCTGTGGGATACCTCTAAACCCCTGAACACTGCCTGGCTTCGCAGCTCCACCTCTTCAAACTGTTCCCATCTCCACCCCCAGTCTAGAGCTTGCAGCCACCTGGGTTCAGCATCTGTGTATAATAAGTGGGGCTTTCTTCACTAACTAGCAGGTTGTTCCTCATTCTTTTAAGACCCAGGGTTTCTGTGACCACTTTTATGGTCCCTACCCTAGACCAAGGGAGCAAGGGAGTTGTCCTTTCTATGAGGGCATGGCTATTTGAACACATTATTCAGTTTGGATTTTATTTGCTGCAGGTTACCTGTCATGCTAGCATCTTCAAATAAATTATTAATTCCTTGAAAACCACAGCTGTAGTTCATATTTGCCTTGCCTGTGTAGTAAGCTTTCAATATTGATATTTGTTTAATAATAGTTAAAAAATAAATTATCTGATACCTGAGTTCTTGGGTGGAGCATCCAGGAAATTTAGAAATTTAAGTAGAACTAAACCTCAGCATAATAGACACTAGGGGAATAATTTTTTTTAGATAACTGATAATTTGCTGGAAAACTGTTTTCAAGGCTGGTTGTGAGCTATACCACGGAAACCCTTACCTTTTGTGTTCCTGCTACACTTCCTGTCTTGCTAAAATCCAAATAGTAAATAATCTTCCATCTTTCAGTATCTTTCGATGCCCAGATCTGGTTTTTGGAAGAGGAATTCTCACTGTACAGTTCAGTAGATAATGATGTGGTAGTTGTGCTCAAAAAAGAACCTGTCCTCCAGCTTCTTAAGAAATGTTTGTTTAGGATCCACTTTAAACTCCTGACATTATTTGTCTGCTGGCCAGTGCAACATGCCCACACACAGCTTATACAACTTCCTCAGGTTTCCCGGCTTGCATGGTCTTGATTCAAGAAGTAGTTTCCATCTGACAGTGAACTATTACTGGTCCCCTCCTGGCTTTATGACTTGAGGAGCTCAGTAGAACCCAGCCCAGAGTGGGCAGCTATGAATGCGTGCCAAGTCCATCAGAACCCAAGCCAGTTCTGTGTTGTGGCTTGTTACCTCACAACTGGGTGGTCTCTCACTGCCAGGAGGGTTCCTCAGAGGCATATGATTTTACTCTGGGTGGTGTGGCCTAGCTCCAGAGGCCCAGGGGAATTGCACTATGATTCTCTACTGGAGTTTACCAAGGTTTGTCCTCTCTCCCCACCCCTGAGCCTCCAAACTCACCCCATCTAGCAGACAGCGTGTTTGCAGGGAATGATTGGGTGTCTGTATGCTTAATGTCTGTACATTGTATTGGGGAAACTGTGCATGTGCTCCAGGCCTACTCAAAGCTGGGAGCTGCCCACATTATGCAGTACATGGATTGGAAATGTATTTTGAAGGGCAGGACATCATACCTGCAATGCCCAAAAGGGCCTACTAGGTATTGTCCTTGTTTCTTTGTGGGAGAAGATACAGTTTGGAGCAACTTGGTTTTCACTTTGGAAAATCTCTATGGCTCTCATCCACTGGACCCTACACTCAGCTGAAGAACCAGAGTCATGCACTCAAGGAGCTCTCAGTTCAGGTGAGCATATTTGTGAATAAAGTCCCCTGTGGTCCATTAGAAGTGCACAGAGCAATATCTATGTTCATAGCAGCTCAATTTACAATAGCTAAATCTTGGAAACAACCCAGATGTCCCTCACTGGATGAATGGATCCAAAAGCTGTGGTACATATATACCATGGAATTTTACACAGCAATTAGAAGCAATGATATTGCAGCCTTTGAAGGTAAATGGATGGCTATGGAAGAAATTATGCTGAGTGAAATCAGCATAACCCAGAGAACCAAGGGTCGAATGTCTTCACTCATCTGTGGAGGCTGGAACTAGACCCTGGCCATTGAGAAAGGAGGTCCATTATCATGTGTTAAATCCAGATAAGGTGTAATGTTATACAGCTTAATGCATTTTTAGAGATATTGTGGAAAGGGGAAAGGAAGGATAAGGATGGGTAATTGGGGGGACACTCTTGGGGGTAAATCTAATCTTCAGAATCTATATACATTTTATATTATTTTGTTAAAAACTTGTATGATTGTTCAACAAATAAATTTCTCAAAAAAAAAAACAGCAGGGTGCATACTTTCACTGGAGTTACGGAACTGGCAAGATAACCACTTTCTAGAATTTAAGCATTTTATATGCTTAGTAAAATGTCCAACTTCCACATTTCTTGAGACATACTCATGCCTGCGCTTAATTCCATTCACAAACCAACACAGCACACTGTGGTGAGGCAGAACATCATAGCAGCAGGGCCTGGTAGAGGGAAGCTGCTTAGGACCTGGCAGCCAGGAAAGAGGGAGAGAAGGGGAGGGGCTGCAGGGAAGAAAATCCCTTCCAAGGGCATGTGCCTGTGATGCACCTCCTTCAGCCACACCCACAGTCACCATTCAAACTAGGTCACAGCCCTCACAGTCTAATCCCTTCACCTTTGAGTGTTCCATCATTGACACAGGAGCTCTTTTCCAAGCCACAGGACCCCATCCTGTGCATCATTATACAGTGCACAACCAGCCCCTCGTGTCAGCATTCAGTGGCACTGAAGGGCACATCCAGGCCTTCTCTCATGTTTTCACTTCACGAGCAGGGGAGTTGGGATGGCTTTGCCTCTCCTCCCTATGAAGAGGTCAAGTCTGCTGGGTTGTCACCCACAAGATGCTATGGTCCCCTTGCACAGCCAGCTTAGGAGGAAATGGCAGGCATGTCCCCAGAACATACGATTCATTTTAAAATGTGGAGAAGAAACCCACATTGCTTTAAGTGAACACAAGCAGCTGGTGTCGTTTGGCTATGAGCAGATGTTAGACCTCTGAAAGCCTTGAAGATAATTAAAATACTAACAGTTAGTGTTTTACCCCAGCTGTAGGTTCTGTTTACTGTAAATTTGATTTTAATGGTGCCTCTGTGCTGTTGCTAAGAAGCAGTTTTCTTTTTACCTACATACAAAAGTGCCTGCAATGAAGACAAATACCTGTTTCCTCTCGTTTCCTCGGGAAAGGCATGAAGATGCCGTAATAGAAGGAGATGCGAGCATGACTACTGCAGTGAGCGTGGGCTTTTCACAGGGCTTGCTAGGCAGGCAGGAAGAGCCCCCTGGAGTCAGCCTGTGAGGCCCACCCTGGAGGGCATCGGCAGGGCTTCTTATTTGCATGGTTCTAGGGTGCATGCGATGTGGATGTGCACACCTTTTGTCTCCCGGTGTTGTGTTATCTGCATTGGTGTTTGTAGACTGTTGGAAGACATTGGGGATGGTCCCTGGGCTTCTTCATCTCCTGACTCCTAATGCAGAAAAGAGCGTCTGCACCAGGTTAAGGCTGTAAGTCAGAGGAAGCCCTGCAGTGGGCAGCAGGGTGTCGTCCCCTGGTAGAGTGTCAAGGTCTCCAGGAGGCCTGACCCTCTCAGTTGTTCTCCAAGCCTCCAGGTCCCTGTACAAAGGTGGGAAGGGCACTCCTGCTGTCACTGTTGTCACCAATGATGACACAAGTGGTGATGCACCAGAGAGGGTAAAGCTTGGTCCCTGAGAGCGCACCCTCCCAGGGGTTCAGGCAAGAACCTCCCAGCACACCCCAGGCCAGGGTCAGTGCTGGCACCCGCGGGACTCGCAGCTCCCCTCCTTGGTGAGTGAGACAGGACATTGATGGGACATTGGAGTACTCTGCTGTTAAGCAACTGGCTGTGCTCAAGATGAGCTCTTCGTGGGTTCATGACAAGATCAGAGCACTTTACAGCCTAACTTTAAAGTGCTGCGTAATCACCCTCTGAGAGGCTGGACGTTGCTCTTTCTGCCAGGTGAGTCCAGTTTCCATAGTTAGGTTGATGCCTTGTGGTGTGTTGCCAAAGCTCAGAGGCTCTTGCACAGCAGAGAAACAGTTAACACTGCCCTCCTCTTGCCCCCGACAGCCTGTCAAGATAACCTTAACAGACACATCCTTGTCTCACTGAGTGAGATTTGTGTGCGTAGCTCCCGTTACTGTTAGATCTTCATGCATGAAAATGATAATATATACCTAAGGGTCTGATATAATACAAAATTTCTTAGGGTTTGTGACTTTAAAGGTAAAATATTGTCTTTTATTCTTTGTCACTCTTCAGTGCTCATGGAAATATCTAGGCCCAGGGAGACTATTCTTGGTAAAGTTGGAAAACTGGGTGATTTTATATTTCCAACTTGAGGTAAAATTTATTCTTGGTTTTTTCTGGACATCTTAGAGTTCTTTTCGAGTATCATATTTTGGTTGTCTTCATTCACTGTCACTGTTAAGGGCAGCATTGATGTTAATTAAGAAAGCACCACTGAAATTTGTGGTACCTAAATTTTGTGTCCTGGTTTGTCCTAAGCATTTCTTCACTAAAAATTGCATGACATATGTTAAGAAATTATATATTTGAGCTTATATGAGCATCACAGAAATGATGTGGACTTCAATTAATTTTTCACAGAAAATAGTTTCCCCATCTCTTCTTATAAAATATAGGCCTTCATGAAATTGAGGACATAGCAGTGGCTCTTACTGTAACTCTTCAGTGTGAGCCTGTGTATGTGGTTTACAGCAGATTTTTACCAGAACACCCGTTAATTGTCATTGTGATCTTCCTTACACCAGCGTAGGCCAGCTCAGATCAGCTCAGGTTGACCTTGCGTTTGGGATGCCCAGAACAAGCCTGTGTTCTGAAACCAGGCTCACTGCTGTGTTGACAAGCACAGCAAGGGCTAAAAGCTTGCCTTAGTTTTTTATCTCAGGGAACCTATTTGTTTCTGCTTTGTGTGTCCATTTTAACACTGACCAGAATGTGTTTCTAACCCTGGCATTAAACAACCTGTGTTCTTGGAGGAGCTGTGTTTAGTTGTTAGGACGTGAGGCTGAGAGGTTTCCTGAGCCCTGCCGCGATTGTTGTACCTGCCTGATGCTCCCAGATAAGTCCCTGGGCCCCATGACTGAGGTGTCCTCTAGGAGCTTGAGGACCTCTGCAGTGGCAAGGGAAGCTGCTCAGAGGAAGGCGGGTCCCTGGTTGACAGGCCCTGGCAGGAGAGCACTCGCTCTTCCGAGTTGGGTTGGAGGGCGTCCTGCAGGGTGCCAGGGATTGTTTCTGTCTATAGAATGAGTAAGTTATACAGAGCAGTCATCGACATGGATTTGACTGGCCAAACTATTGGCGACTGCTATTGCAAGAATAATGTATTCCCTGCTCTGAAATTTCTAAAAGGTTATATTTCATTGAATTTTAATTTGTCATTTTTCCTGCCTTCACTTGAGAAACTTATAATCTTTTGTGACATTAAAATATGGCTCTAATTTATTAGCATAATCTGTTAATATTATTTCATTTTAATAGACATTAAGTATAATTTCTTAACATTCCTGTTAAAATTACATCTTAAAATGGAAGTTAAGAAAAATTACATGTGGCTTAAGAATCACAATGTCATGTGTGCCCCAAATTTTTATGTGAAAAGTATTATTTTTTTGAATTTTTCATATTCAAGGTGCTTTAATTATGTCAGTGAATCAACCCAGCATTTTCAAGCTTAGTGGCCTGCAGTGTCTGAGCCCTAACCTAGCAACGCACGAGCATTTAGTTTCAGGAGAGGCTGGGAAATGTAAAGTAAGTGCAGGCTCACGGCAGCAAAGCACTCCACAGAGGATCTTAGCACAGGCTCTGGCGGGCTGCGGCGCGTCACCCCACGCCGCGTCTTTTTAATGCCATCTTTATCTGCTACGCGATGCATGAAATCTACTTTCAGTTTTAGAACTGCCAGCAACCTTTGACCTCTTTAGTGCAGACACAATGTGACCTTTCTATTGTCATCAGCTTTCATTCTCCTGAAAATTCTATGAATTTTTATTACAAGTTTTTTTTTAAACCAAGCTGAGGCTTCCACAAATTACTTGCCACAGATGAGATGAAGTTGTTGAAGTGGTGTTAGATAAGTTTTACAGCCAGCATGTGTGCTAAGAGGAGCCCAAGCCTGTGTCCTACAATGTCATACACCAGTAACTGCTGAGCCTACTATTGGATAAATACATCATTTTATGGAACATTGATTGTTCTATAAACCCAATGGAGTATTATGCTCTATGATCAAACCATTTAGATTGTGTGTAGAGCACAGAAAATGCCATATTCAGGATGGTACTAAAAGTGCCATTTGTGTATTTTATGGATGTCATTACAGGGGAAACTTCTCTCTGTAGGCCCTGTTTACTGCAAAATTTTTTAGTCTGTAATGACATTTTTCATTCACAACGTATGCCTTCAAGAGAGGGGGCCCTTGTTTTATTTGTTTCATTGGCGTTTACTGCACAAATTCTGTACATTTTAATTAAATGTAAGCTTAACAAAAGCATAAGGTATTTATTCTGTGGGAAGAAGAGATGGCAGTAAGAAAAGGGCAGCTCACCCCAGGAGGGGTCAGGTGCACCGCCTGTCCCAGAAGCATCACACAGCAGAGTGGGCAGCACATGTGTGGGGAGCCCCATCTCCACCCCTCACCAGCCCCTCCAGCACGGAGAAGCTGTGACTTTCACCTCTGGGGATGTTCACATCGAGAGAGGGGGCTGCAGCTTCATTATGGAATTTTGGAAAAGGGAGGCTCATTTGAAAGCAGTTCCCCCAAAACAAACCCTCAGACACACCCCAAAAAATATCTTTTTATTGCAAACAAGTTGTAAACTTTTAACGCATTTAGCTATGAGAAGGTAGTGTAATACCTCTGTACTTGTGGAAGCAAATGAGCAGTCAGCTGGGGTTTCGCAAACAGTCATGAAGCTATGTTTTAGCTGCATTCGCACTTCTGCCCTATTGGAAGCAGCTCCAGAACAGACTGAATCTTGCCGTTCTGTTTGACTAGCTACCATTATGGTACTGAAATCTCACGGTGCCTTCTAAAAATGCCAAGTGCAGCACGAACACCGCACTGGGCGTCATCTAGAGGTCCGTGCTGGTGTGGAGTCCTGCCAGGGTCCCATGGTTCTGCTTTCCAAATGCCACGTGCGTCCATTTGGCCATTTGCATTGGTGAGGTTTGCAGTGGACATTTACTAGAAAGAGCTCAAAAACTGAAGTTGATGTGCCCAGTGAATTCTTGATCATAGCCCACTTGGAATTTAAAGTTGCAGTAGAGATTCACATTCGTTTAAATGACACTTGAACTTCTACATAGCTCCACATTAATTCATTATGGTTGAAATGGAAGAATCTTCAGTGGGTGAATCTTTTTCAATCTGATTGAGGCTGTTACATTTTATAGGTGCTATTTTTTAAAGCAGTACTGACAGCACTCGAAGTTATTAAATTGCTGAATCAAAAGATGGACCTGCACTCACATTTATGAACTGTGATGGACTAGTGGGGTCATGCTGCCGGAGGTGAAGGCGCTGGTACCGTTAAGCGTCTTCACCGCCCAGCTGACAGCAGTATTTACCCACGTAGTTTACTTTAATGGTCTGGAAGTGGCTTAACCCACCTCTGGATTCAAATAAATTCAGTAAGTAGTTCAGAAGAGCATAATTATCGGTGCCTCAAGGGATTCAAAGGATCATTCTGCACCCAGGAGATTTTCCTTCCAGTTGCTGGCGGCCGGGAGGGGGACTGCCTGGAGTCAGCGTGTGGCGCTTCTCTTGGAGCCTACATGAGAATAGGAGTTGGCACTTTCTTTCCCAGCTGCCATGCTTCCCGTGCTATTTAATGTCATGTTGGTATGTCCTTTTTAAAAATTGGTTGGGGGGGGGAATGGTTACCTTCTTTGTTTTTGTGTTCTTATTTCCTTTTTCCTTTTTAAATTCTGAATAAGAATGACCTTGAAATTAGAGAATGGACAGAAACAAATCAAGTTCAGAATATAAAGAAAGCAAGCAGAGTATTACATCGTAGGGAGAAAAGATGGGACTATGGAGAAATTGCTCCAGAGCAGAGGAAGAATGTTTAAAGCTAAGTAGACAAAGAGCTGGAGGTCCTGGTGGGTGGCAGGTTGAACAGGCCCAGCCCACACTCAAGCATAAGTGAAGTAGGAATGTGGCATCTCTGTGGAACTGTAGCTATGCCTGGCCTTCTCCTCATAGACAGAGCCCCATTCTGACCTCTTGGAAGAGAAAGAATTTAGGAGGATTAAAGCACAGAAGATGGTGAGAAATGAGGTCAAGGCATAGAGAGAGTAGTTCAGTCTTTGCGTTCCAGAATCTGTGTGCTTTCACCACTCTCATCCTTGTCTTACAAACTCTAGTCTTCCCCAGGAGGGCAGGAAGGTGAGGCAGGCCATTTCCCAGGCGGCGTCCATCAGACGTCACAGTGATGCCCTGCGAGCTCCCCGTGCAAGCACCGCGGTGTGCAGACTGTGGCTGCTGCCCAGGACTCCTGCGTGTGCTCCATGAGCACTCGCTCCTCACAGCACACCCATTCTCCCGGAGCCTAGTTTAGTGGCACCCAGCCATTCTCAGTCCTTGCTAAGGGAGTCAGTAAGAGAAGGCAGGGCCCACTCTGAGCAGGGAGTTCTGACTAGACTCAGGGACACTGGGATCCTCTGGCAGAGTCAAGACCGTAAGCTATGGTTTTTTCAACCCTGCAGTCTGGATCTGAGCCTGGACAGCTCCTCTTGGTAGGCACCCTTGACAGCTTCTGCAGTCCCTCCCAGCGCTGACTGTGCCGGGAGACAGGCCTCCACCTGCAGTCTGTGCACAGAATTAACTCGTGTTGAAGAAGTGTTTTCTTGCAGTATGCCACCAGTGTGGTACACACAACTGTCTCTGAAGGATGCCAGTAACGAGTAATCCGTACAATTCTTAATCCGTTTCCCCTTTGGTGGGGATAAAGTACACTGTTAGAAAGCTGACTTGCATTAGAGAGAGTGAAGTGGAATACCTCAAAACTGTGCTTGCTGTGGCATGTGGAATGCTGATCGAGATCAGCATTTATTTATAGAGTTATAATTTATTTATAGAGTTCTATTTGAAGGGTCAGCCTCTTTTTCATAAAAATAGAGCTTACAGATTCCAGTGTCCCTTGCCCTGTTGAGTTAGGGACCAGTTCAGGTGACCTGTTGGAGGCTTCAGTGTCACTGTGCCCTCGCCGATGGCCTTCCATCCCCGTGTGGTGTCCTCTCTGGCCTCCTCCCCTCACCCCTCTGCTGCTGCCAGTTTTCTGCGACAGTACAGATGGCAGTTTAGTCCCCACCCAGATCTGGAAGATGGGTGTGAAATTCCTGCTCCAGCCGGCACCCCAGCCTGTCAGGACCCCTGTCCTCCTAGGGTGGGCAGCTCACCCACCTACCCCTGATGTCCAGTTACGTTCCACGGATAGGGCAGGACTTGCGATGCACCTGCCTGCCTGACCTGCCGTTGCCCATGTCGGAATTCCTGAGGCTCCCACCTGCCCCTGCGCTGCCCCCTCCCCTGCTCCTCATCTCACAGACGCAGCTGCTTAGCCTTAGCTCCCCTGTTGCCCCTTCCTGCATCCCAAGATGCTTATTGTGGCATTTTCTAAAATGTCAGTGTTTTCACTGAAAGAAATTTGAGATGGCCTGGTGGCTCATAAATTTTGCATCCTCCCTAACGATACTTTTTCTGCTTCACTCAGTAGGTTTCTTCTCCACAGCCCGTAGCCCCAGTGCCTTAGCACGGGGTGTGAGGCATGGAGCAGCCTGACTGGCCCTGAAATGTCTACTCCGGAAGGCTGTGTTCCTGGCCACAGCAGAGGAGCCTCCCTGCTTGGCTTCCCTCTGAAAGGTCCCGTCCTCTCTGCCCGCTATAGCCAGGGCCGATGCTGTGATCCAAGTGACTCAGGAGGCTGAATTAGGAGGATCACAAGTTTGAGGCTAGTCTCTGCTTCTTCATCAGACCCTGCCTCAAAATAAATTTTTAAAGGGAGAGGGGGATTCCTGAGGCTGTGACTCAGTGGTGGAGCACTCTGGAATTCAGTCCCCAGTACCACAAGAGAAAGGCAGTGCTGGTGTTACTTTGTTGACAGTTCCTTCCCCTGAGTGGGTGACCTCTGTGCTTGTCACCCTCTAGTGTCAAGTCACTCCCCAGGTGTGTCCTGTTGAGTCTGTGCCCCAGGCCAGGCCCCAGGCTTCACTGGACAAGGATGGGGCAGTAGGGGCTTGTGCTGCAGAGCTCCCCACTCGGACTGCGTTGCAGACCCCCTCCAGGTCCCCGAACACCCAGTCCCATGTCCAGCTTTGTGCCCTATGCCAAGCCTGCAGGGACTCACTGAAGTCCCCCAGGGCTGTCTTCTCACCCAGGTCTGGTGCCTGATCAGTAGTAGACACCCGGTAAGTATGTGCTGCATTAAACTTAGAGTCTGTTTACTGAGGACATGTTTAAAAATTTGATCTGCAAGACTTTTGTTCCCTTGGTTAACTAAGTAAATATACTGTGTGTATTATTTGGACATTGAAAAAGGATTTTCCTTTGGATGACAAGATCCTGCTCTGACTGTTGGTGAGCTTTAGTTAACACCAGTCACTGCATGTGCTGTGAGAGACGGAGGTGACAGGGAGCGGCTGCTCCTCCCTGGGAGCTGGAGCGCTCCTGTGTCCACACGGTGAATGCAGGAGTGTGGGAGGTGCAGCTTCAGTGTGAATACAGGAGTGTGGTGCATCTGCCAGCGCGCACATGTGGGTGAGCCTTCCCCACCATCTGCTACAGGGCAGAGTCTTGGAGGCCTAGAAGTCCTGGTTCTGAGGCTCTAACTGGTCCTGTCTCCCACAGGCATTGTGTCCAAGTCCTACGAGTGCCGTCTGAAGGGACAGGGAGCCACCTTCGTGGAGACCGACAGCCCCTTCACTGCGGCTGCCCTGGCGGAGGAGTCTCCCGTCAAAGAGAAAGCCCTCAGGAGCAGCAAGAGGCAGGCGCAGCCCTCCGAGCAGGTCCAGCAGGTCATCATCATCCAGGGCTATGACGGGGAGTTTGCCCTGGACACCTCCGTGGAGGAGACAGCTGCAGCCACACTGCAGACACTAGCGATGGCCGGTCAGGTGGCCAGGGTGGTGCATATCACAGAAGATGGGCAGGTCATCGCCACAAGTCAGAATGGGGCCCATGTGGGCAGTGTGGTACCAGGGCCCGTCATCCCCGAGCAGCTGGCAGACGGAGCCACCCAGGTGGTCGTGGTGGGGGGCTCAGTGGAGGGTCACAGCACGGATGAGTCCCTCAGTGCTGGGGGCACCGTTATACAGCAAGTGACCAAGCAAGAGATTCTAAGTCTCTGTGAGGCCGGGGCCCCAGCCGCTGATGCCTCCTCAGCCCTAGACGCCTTGCTGTGCGCCGTCACTGAGTTGGGGGAAGTGGAGGGAAGGCCTGGGCACGAGGAGAAGGCCAGGCCAGGCCACAAGGACATGCTGATCCAGCTGCCCAGTCAGGAGGCATCCCATGCCACCGCTGACCCTGAGGCCCCAGAGATACAGATGTTCCAGGACGCTCAGGAGAGCCCGATGGCCATGGAGGTGCTTACCCAGGTTGTGCGGCCCTCAGCCATCATTGCATCTCAGGAGCGAGCCCAGGTGGCTTTCAAGAAGATGGTCCGAGGAGTCCTGCAATTTGCTGTGTGTGACACGGCTGCAGCTGGCCAGCTGGTCAAGGATGGAGTCACCCAAGTCATCCTGAACGAGGAGGGTGCTGTCCACATGGTGGCCGGGGAGGGCTCCCAGTTTATCATGCAGGAGGCAGATGCCCATAGCCTGCGGGTGCCGGGCGAGCGTGTGGACCTGGTAGAGTCTGATGGGGAGATCTCGCAGATCATTGTGACGGAGGAGCTGGTCCAGGCCATGGTCCGAGAGTCAGGCAGCAGCTTCCCCGAAGGCGCCACTCACTACATCGTCACAGAACTGCCCCCGGGGGATCAGGAGGATGCCAGCGTGTACTCCCACACTGTGATAGAGACAGCCGGCTCCCAGGAGATCCTGCAGGCTGGGGCTGCGCTCCGCACTGAGGCTGTGGCTCCAAGCAGCACGGAGCAGTTGACAAGCATGGTCGTTTACACACAGGATGGCACCCCAGCAGCCACCGTGACTCAGAGCCAAAGAGAAAGTCGCGAGCTCCAGGAAGCATGAGGTGAGGCTCCAGCCCTGGGCGCAGGGCAGGCGTGGAAACTCCCACTGAAGTTGGCGCGTCCCCTGAGCTTCCTTTGTAAATCCTGCGAACACTGGTGACATGGCCCCAACAAGTGCCACACCTGTCCTCTGGCAGGGGGCAGCAACAGCCACTAGAAGCACTCACGGGCCCAGAGCTGGGTCCTGGAGTAGCTGTGATCACAGTGGTGGGGAGCGTGCTGGTGGGGACAGGGCCTCTGCCATTGCACCCTTTGCTCCTGGCTTCCCCCTCTGCCTCTGCGTGGAGGGGAAGAGGATTTGCCCCTTTCCTGAACAGAGGTAAGAAGCATCCTTGGCCGTCTGTGCTGCCAGTGGCCTGCAGCTCCATCCACACATCCAGCTGTGTCTGGCTAAAAATCCCAGCTGCAGCAGTCCCCCATCCTTCTTTTGGGGTTTTGATTTGTTTTTTTCAATTTTAGGATGCTGTGTCCCCAACCAAAGGAAGCCTATTGGTTGGTTTCACATATAATCCCCTCCTCCAGCATTTTAGGTGTGTCTGTTGCTCCGGTTGCATTGACTCTGGTTAAAAAGCCTTGGCGTTCATTCAGTTAAAATGTCCCTAAGTTAAGACAACTGACGCTTCTAATTTTGACTTTGTTTCATATCATAAAGTCTATACATGAAATGTACACTTCTGGAAAATATTGTTCATATCGATATTTTGCTTTTTATAACAACTGTTTGTATTAACACCATTCTGCAGGATCTATTTGTAGCTGTCAGCGTGGAAACGCTGGCTTTAAGCATTAGCAGGTGGAAGCCACGGCCTGCAGCCCTCGCCTTGACCAGCTCTGTCTGTGTTTAGCTGTGGATTCGCTGCGACTATTGGATGCAAGCTTATGTTCCCGTAACTTGTTTCTTGATACTATTGGTCTTATTTCTTTTCCAAAATTGTAAAAGGCAAAAGTTATTTTTGTTCTGTTTCTGTTTTCTTTGAAATAAAATTACAGCATTGAAAGATAATGCTGATGTTTTGCTCTGTGACCGGCCGATGGGCAGCTGCGACAGCTCACGAGAGCCGTGCCTGTGGGTCCTCCTGCTCCTCTGCCCAGTGCACATTTCTTCTACCTGGCACCTTGAGCAGACTGCACTCTTATGAATGTGTGGCAAATGACCCCGGGCACACTCTGGTGACAATAATGTGTTCTCTCATGGTTAGTACCTAGAGGAAAGGAAGCTGGTCCTTCTTTCTGTCAGTACAGCCGCGTAAAATCTCTGCTGAGGCCACCAGGCACGCGCCACTGGGAGGCGAGCCTTCGGCGCTCTTCCTGGCCTCCTCGCTCTGCTTTGATTTCGGTCTATGCCAGGGCCACCTCTCTATACACAGCCACCCCTCCAAAAAAATAAAGAAAGAAAGAAAAGGTAAAACTTCAGGTTTGACACTTGAGATTCATAATTAGCTGAGTGTGACTAGCTCATGTTTCCTAAAAATGGCAGGGCTACTCGGCTCTTCTTCAGCCCTGTCTTGGGCAAACAGTGACAGGATCAGCTCCCGTTGTTATCAGGATAGAGGTGACCTTTACAAAGTGATGGCCCTCTCCAAGCCTCTCACACATGTTAGGAAGGGGGGGGCTGTTTTCAGCGGAAATATTTCTTCTTGATCATTTCTCCCGTTAGCGGCAGCGTGGCCCTGCGGCTCTGATGCTGATTCCCAGCCGTGCTGAGTCCTGTGTGGCTAACCTTTCCGCGGCGGTCCAGGCTGTTGACACTGACATGCTGCAGTTTACCGTTTGTGATTTATTTAGGATAAATATGTCTCAGGTGGCATTTAATCCTTCATAAAACCAGTGTAGCCTGCAGTGTCAAAGCAGCAACCACGCTGTATGCACAATGAAAAGAGCAGGCCTTTGCGTAAAAAGAACTGTACAGAAGGTGTTTCTAGGCTCAGAGGACGTGGAGGCTTCGCCAGGCTATTGTATCCTGTAATTACCTGGAGAGCTGGGTTAATGTTACCTCTTCCTTCTCTCTCATTACACAACTGCCGGAACGTAAGGGGGTTTAAGAAGCACATGCACAGATGTGTGCCTCTGAACACGAGGCATGGCGGGGCTTGCAAGCAAGGGACCTTCATCGCAGCGTGGATTGCCAAAGAGAAGATGCAACATGATCGCAGCTTTCTTGGAGGTTTTTGCTAGGGAATGTTAACAAGTTTAAAGAAATAGAAAGCTCTAGCCAGTCAACTGATTGAGCCCCAAGGACACATGGCATGCAAGAAGACTAGTTTTCCAGAGCAGCTTCTAGCAGTGGTTAAGGTCTCAAGTGCCACGGCAAAAGTTGGCCCATGCTCGCTAGTGTGGTGGTGAGTTACAAAGTGAGACAGACATCTCCGGACAAAAGCTGTTCTGGCCAGGTCATGCGTGCCATGCTGGGACTCTAGCAGGGGGCAGGGAAGGAGGGAGGGTGCTCTCTAAACATCTCCCACAACTGAGCAAGCCAGCAAAGCCTCCCCACTGCTGCTGAGAATGTCCTTCTTGCTACCTGGTTTGCATCAAAGTACCAAGTAAATGTGCTAAGACTGTCTCCACATATTGCTGGAAACCCTTGTCATTTACCAGTGCAGTCCAGAAATGTGGACACCCCAATGTCAAAACCAGATCCGCGCAGCAGCTAAAGTGGTAAAAATAGTTCATTCAGGACAACTGCAGTAAAGAGAACCTCTGAACAGGACTGGGGCCGATTCTGAAGACAGAACATTTGGGGATTCATAGCAAGGAGGAAGCTGGGATGTGAGGCTCTAGGTGGAGAATTACTAAGAGGAAACGTGGGAGTTAAGGGGGAAAGATGCTAAGTGGATCCAACAGGATTCCTGCCGAAGGCAGGGGGCGGGTAAGGGTCAGACCTGACCAGATGTACAGAGTGATCAGAGTAGATGGTGGGGCTTCCGGCCAAACGGATTCAGCGGGCTTCTTGCCAAAGGGTGTTTAAATAAATACTCAGATATGCTGGATGGGCCAGACTCAAGTTTGGTCACGCAGAGAAACTTTGTCAAAGTCTAGAAGTCGGAGGATAAGGAGACTTGGGGGATCTTTGCTCCATCATCTTTAGAATACAGCTAAGGCACCATGGAGGCCCAGGCAGCTCCAACCCGCCTCTCCCGCTTGAACAAGCAAGGCCTCTCGTACTCTAGCATGGCAGCTGGGAAAGTCTAGGACCTTGCAACAGCCTCCACGAATTTCTCCCTTGTTTTCCTGAATATAAAGGTAAAAGGATGGCATAAGCAGAGAACTGAGCCAGCTTAGAATTCTGACCCAGACTGGGCTCCATGAAGAATTGGGGAAGAAGAAAGGTCATTAGCAAACTGAAAAAAAGAGCTCTAAGTTGTCACTTCTTCTACTGCTTAATATCAGCCCATAATTAAAAGTGCGCACGGCTCACTTAAGCCGCCTCCTCCTGCTCCACCGTGGCAGAGAACACAATTCGTTTTCTACTCCTCTAGGGTGATATCATTTTACATGATGAAAAAAGTTAGCTCGGTGGCAGTTGTACGTGGCGGAAGCACCTTCTAATCAGAGATTGGTGATTCATTATTAGCTTCAGCGGGCGATCCATCTGACATGTAAGGGGGAAAATTAGCAGCTGTCACCGCATGACGAGTTAATTTCCTGATGGGCCTGACACTGAAAAGCCATTTGGAGACATGGCGGTGGCTGACGAGAAAACCTGGCGCTGCTTTATAATTGGAGATAAGACAGGCAGAGAAGCAGGCTGGGGGAGGGCCTGGGACCTGCAGGCTGGGGGTGCTGTGTGTCCCAGCTCGGCGCAGGCCCCCGCTGCCTGTGTGTGCCGCCCTTGGCAGCGGCTGCGGCAAGAAGGCCCTGCCTCACCCACTGCATCCCTGGGTCTGGGGACCAGCTCTCTGCATCTCCTGTCTCCACCCGGGTCCATCATGAGACGAAAGCAACTAGGGTCCCTGAAGGGCTCTCGGGAGAGCGCAGCAGGATGGACTGAATCATCCCCTTGGCGGCTTTCAAATTGGAGCTTGAGGTTTCAGCTGTGCCCTAATTTTTATTGCCATGAAGAGTAACCCCATGAAATAAACATTTTGGAAACTTGGGGTGAGGGGGAAATTAGGGTGCTGAGAGCAAGAGGCTGGTGAGGGCGAGTTGGGAGACGCATGAGGAGTCTGGACCCTCAGCCTTGACTTGACTGGCTCTTCCCTGGAGCCCAACAAGGTGAACAAGACATGTTTTAACATCCTGAAGATGGAAATTCCAAACAGAAATCTCAGTACCCACCCGGCTGGCACTGCGTGGTGTCCACTGGTGGCCAAGACAGTGCATGGGGCAGCACAATGAAGACCAGAGAGTCTGGTCCTGGAAACCTTCTGGTGCTGACCATTCGTGAAGGTTAAGGGCCAGTGACTGCTGCAATCAGGGGTGGGACAATCAACTATGCTGGTTATGCTTGGGTTCTGGGTCTGTAAAATCAACGAAGTGGAGACCTCTTGGGTGATCCCTGGGGGATCTTCTACTTGAGAAATAAGCAGGAGATAAAATCTTCCTCCTTCCAAGGCTTCTGAACCCCCAGCCCAGGGCAGATTCTCGCCTCTCTCCCTCCCCTCGGCTGGAAGTGAGGGGTGTAACAGCGAACTTGCCCGGAGTGGGAGAGGGGCAGAACGTGTGTGCCAGCAAGTGGCCACAAAGGCCCATTACCAGGATTAAACAAATCCATCCTAAATCTCTTCCATGGCCCTGCATTTGCAAGACCTTTTAATAAATTCTTTTAAAATGATCTAATTTCAACATGGCTTTCAACATCATAGAAAGACAATTTATAACCAGGATAAGCATGAGCACATGGACCAATCCCTCTGCCACTCTCAGTTCTCTCCAGTTCCTCATGTTACTCTTCAAATAACTTTAAGTGCAGTAATAAGAAGAAACAAACTAAAGGCTTGCTTTTTAATTTCCACAGAGTTCCGGTTGTGAGGAGGAGCTATTCAGAGGCTGCTCGTCTGCTCAGGCTCAGCCAGCTGCCAGGCCTGTTGCAAGCATGGAGCCTTCAGGGCAAGCGTGGTGCCTAGGGTGCCCTGTGCAGAAGGATCTCTTCTGCACACCAGCCCAGGCAGGTTTCTGAGTGGTCATGACTGCCCTCCAAAACTCAGAAGGGGCTGCACCGCCAGACCTGGTCCCCTTCCACCTTCAGCCTTGTTGCGGCTTTGGGAGATGGAAGGTGTTTTAACCCTGTGGCCCTTTAGAGGCCCTTTAGAGGCTGCCAGGCAGATGCACTCTACCCACCAGGGGCTGCTCCTGGCCTCCACTCCCTGAATTCAGAACCCAGCTTGCTGTTTCCCAGGCCCGGCTGCCCAGTGGCAGGGCCCTGCTCACCCAGGCTCACGCTGAGCGGTCTTGGAGGAATGGATTGGAACATGAGTTCTCAGTTCTTCACCAGTTCATATTTTCTTACTCGTTTTCCTTTCTGCTTTTTTCAGTTCCGATCTCAAATCACTCAACTCTTGGGCAGGAACTGAATGGAGCAAACGCATCATGAACAGGTCTTTTGGTCAAACTGGTTCCTAGCCCTGAGAGCTTGGCCAGTCCTGTTTATTCCACTCATTATTCCTTCCTTGACCTGCTGTGAAAAGAAATTTGGTGTTCTGGATGGCTTTCAGTGGTTGTGACTCTTTCTTTGGTGTTAAAGATCTTTGAGCAGGGGCAGGAAATGATAAAGGGAACCAAGCAAGGATGTGCCCTGTGGCCCCAGAAGGCTCACTCTTAAGACTGTCGCTCTAGGAAGCCGATCCTCCAGAGTGGAGAGAAGCTCGAGAAGAGGGAGGGACAGCCTTTCTGTGCGACTCCATCCATATGCCAGCACCTCTGAATCAGGGTGCATTGGTGGTGCCTGGGGTTTGAGGAACATTGTGCATCTTGGTGACGCAAGTCTTGAGGGCAGGGGCAGTTGTGCATGTCCCCTGGTCAGGACAGCCAGATCTGCCTCAGAAAGGCATGGGCACCCCCGAGGCAAGCCAGGGAGGCCTGCCCTGTAGAGTTTGCAGTCACTTCTTAAGTCTGAGCAAGAGGCGCCTGGTGCTCGTGGCCCTGATGTTTCCCATCAGAAGGCACAAGCAGTCCCCAGGCGCAGTCCTAAGGCAGACAGCAGGTTGCTTCTGGAAAGAAAGTGCTCTGCGAGGCTTTCATAGAAGCCGATGGGTTACAGAGAGAGTAGGATTTGGAAAGCAATGTCCTCGTGAGACACCTGCCTCTCCTGCCTGGGCATTCTGCAGTTCTAGACAGCAGATGTGCTGGAGTGACCCAGAGCTGGACTTAAAGTCAGTGGGTCTAAGATGACTTCAGGTGGACCACTGTGTGTGTCATGGGTCCTTCTTGCATCCTGAGGGCTCAGTTGCTCTTCTTAGAATGAAGTTGGAGAATTGATAGGCCTAATAGTGACACCAGCTCCAAAGATCTGTGACAGTGTGTGCAAGTCGAGGCAAGTGGCCACAAACGTTGGAGGAGGACTTCCAGCAAGGGCACACTGTCTGTCCATTGTTGTCCATTGTCCCCAAAGAAGTTGGAATTGAAATAAGAGGCTTCCAAGAAGCATGCTGCAATTTGTGGCTACCCTGAAACAAGGATCTCCAGCACCAAGCCTGCACTGCAGCCTCAGCAAGGGTACCCGAGGCACTGGAGGAGAAAGGCTGGGTCTGCCCAGAGGTCAGGGGGAGAGGAAGAAGGACACAGCTGCTCGAGGCAGCATGTGGAGGAGGCTCTGACCACAGTCTCCTCTTCACTCCTCAAAATGGATCTAATTCAGTGCCCAGCTGTGGTCCTGCCCCAGCTGTGGCAGGAGTGCAGGCCTGGCCTCAAGAGGCAGATGCCAGAGCAGGCCATTTTCCTTCAGTGGGGCAGCTGAGCGAGCTCTGCATCTTGTGGCCCCCTAGGCTTCCTCAGGATTCTTCCTGCCTTCGTGCAAATCCTGGAACCCACTCACTGATGTGTTTTTCCTCTCCATTTTCCTGTATGAATACCCCTCAATTTCACACTTGGGAGGTTCTGCTGTAAAGCCACCTCAATAGGACAGGAGGGCAGGAGTTCCAGTAGTGTGGGACTGGGGCTAACTGTACCCTTCCGCCCTTCCTTGTGTGGATGGAGGACAGGGTGGAGGTGTCAGGCTGCGAGAGTGGGCGAAACACTGGGCATGGAATGGACTTAGAGAAAATCTACGTACTGATCAGTGAGCCCCACAGCCCCAGGATCCCCATTGCTAGGCTTCTAGGACCATGGAAGTCAAATGCCTAAGCCCCAGGTAGGAGCTGGAGAAAGTAAACCACACCAGAGAGAAGACCTCCAAATACAGATACTCAGGGTTTTCTGGTGGAAGTCTACTGCCGTCAGATGATTCTGCCAAGAAGGTCCATGCCAAGAAGCCCCATCTGCCCACACAGCTCCTCCAGCCAGCCTCCAGCACTCAGTCAAATGTGAGCAGAGCTAAAGCCCGTGAAAAAAGGATAAAAAATAAATGGGGGGGGAGAACTCAGCAGAATAAAATTTAAATAAAACTTCAAAAAGCTTAGATAATAGAAAAACTGTATGTCTCCATGAAGTAATAACAGACTGTATATTTTTAAAAAGAGAGCAAGAAAGAGCTCCAGAAAATTAAAAATACAATAGATATTTTTAAAATTCCACTGAAGAGTTCGAAGACAAATTCAAGAAAAATTCTCAAAAAGTAGGACCAAAAGACAAAGGAATCGAATCTAGGAGATACAAGAAAATTTATTGGATGAAGAATGGGAATTTTCAGCTTGAAAAAACTCACTATGTAGCCATCAAAACGAATGAAGAGACTCATACTGGTCTCATTGACATGAAGTTTTAGAACGCCAGAAAATGCAGCACAAAAAAAACTTCACAGAGCAAAGGAAAAGAGCTCACACCAGGAAATAAAAATGGAATCACCTTTTTAAAAGTATCACTGGGTACTCTAAGTCAAGAAAGGAATGTTTTCAGAATCCTAATTGACAATCTGTTGGATTCTATATCCAGCTAAACTATCAACAGAGTGCAAGGATGGAACAGCAGCCCTGTCAGACATGCAGTCTCTGAAAATCTGCACCTTTTGAGTTTTCATGAAACTACCGAAAAACATGCTCTGGAAGCAGGTGAGTTAGTCCTGGGGTTTAGGATGAAAGGTGAACATAAGAGAGACGAAGGGAATGTCCAGGGCGATGATGATCAGAGCAGTTAAAGGGAGGACTCCAAGATAAAAGATGACTTGATACATACAAAAGGTGTTACACCAGTTCAGATAATTTAGGAAGAATGAGTGTAGTAGGTAAAATAATCCAAGCTGATAGAAACAGGGAGATGGCTATTAAGGCCAGAAAAAAGCGCAAGTCTAGGGAAGAAAATCAAACACAATTTAATATGTTTGCACAGTCATAATATTCAGAGTGAACATGAGTTTAATGCAAACTGTACTATGGTTAAACTGGGAGCAGAGAGAGGAGAGTGGTGTCAAGACAAGAACACGAATCCTCGTCCATCCTGATGGGAAAGTTAATAGACATTGTCTCAAAGTGACACGCCCCCTTGACCCCGCTGGCCCCACCACCTCTTAGCTAGATGGCAAGGCAGCCTGGGGCTACCAGCTTCCTCCCCGAGGCCAGTCCTGGAGAACTGTAGGAAAACAGGATGAGGAAGCTCTTCCAAACATGCAGTTGGATGTTTGGAGTGGAGAGAGTAGGAAGAGGGCCAACCCACTGCCACTCTTCAGGGAATCAGGAAAAGCTGTCAGGAATCCGTCCTTGTTCTGAAAAAGCCTTGGGCAATCACTGTTTCCCGCTAACCGCATACCACAGAATTCTGGGTGACAGCCCTGACTCCGGGTGCAGGAGACCACAGGGACAGAGCCAAGGCAGGAAAGAGGCTCACTGGAGGAGAGCAGGGACAGGCTCCCCTTGGATATGCACTGAGCCCTGCCACTCTCCAGTTGCCAGCACTGCAAGCTAAGACAGGGAATTCCTCTCCCAGGGCTGCTTCGCCCTCACTATTTAAGTAGTGATAGTTGTCTGAACATTAAAAAAGAAGTAAACATGCTAATGACGTAGTAGGAAGTAGATAGTCTTAAGACTTTTTTTTTTAGTGACACATTATTCTATCCAAGAAACGAAACAAATTGAATTGATTCCCATTTGTATTGACATGCTTGGCTGGTGGGCTGGCTCCAGGCCACGCTCATCGCTGCCTCGGTCTCAGGGAACGAGCCCAGAGATGCAAGTATCAGGAAACTGTGAGATCACTGGCCACAGAGCAAGACGTCCAAACAAAGAGGGTTTCCCAGCCCACAGTCCACAGAATGAAAACACTTCATTTCCCTAGTTTCTGATGTGCATGTTGGAAACGCGCGCACGCGCACATACACACACACACACACACACACACACACTTTTTGGCTATTGAGAAGTAATTGAGTCAGTTACTACAAATGGACTGATGATAATTCCTACCAATTAGCTGTATAATAATCATCTTGGCCATGTTTAGTTATCTGAGCAAGAGAAAAAATTACATACTATTGCATACCAATAACTTTTATAATACATAGTTAAACAGTCAGAAGTAGATGCCACCAGCTCTTCACATCTCAAATGGTTTCGCTAACAAACTGTGCCATCTTGAGTCCTCTTGCACAACTCAGTTTGAGGGTATAAAAGGAGAAGAGTGAAAACATCATGGTGTAACTGAGAAAGGGATGAATTATGACTTGTTTCCAGGTCCCCAGCCTCATGATGGTGGCAGCGGCACTCCTGGGGTGACATGGACTTAGGCTTGTTCTAATGAGTTTTCTAGACATTTTTGGCTTCTAACACTTTTCGTTGTTTTGTCCTTGGCAGTTGAGGGTGCATGAGTTTTCCCACCCAGAGAACATCTGGTTGAATGGGAATGGGCTTCATGTGGCCGTCTCTGACTTCATCAGTCACCAGAGGCCACCTGATTGGCCATGGGGCTCCCCGGACGCTCATCTGGGTCCTGGGTCTGGAACGTCACCTCAGGGAGTATTCTTATGGGTCGAGATCTCCTCCTCTGAATGTAGCAGGCAGCCTGGGAAGAGCGAGCCATGGTCCCACCGCAGGGAGGAAGAAGTCACGCAACACCCTAGACAGGGCTACCCTCTTCCCGCACCCTCTTCATGTGGAAAGGCCACTGGAATTAATCTGGTAAAAGCCTGGAAGAACCAGTGCTGGCTTTCTGACCTCTTCTGTCCTGAAAACTGTCTGCTCAGCTGCCCCAAACTTCCCCTTAGGTGGCTGCTCTTGGCCAGCGCTGTGTGGGTCAGGTGGGGCTGGCAGGGCCAGAGAGGAGCTTCCTAGCCCCGGGTCTAAAGCCCGTTCCTTGGGGCAGCTTGTTAGCAATGAAGCCGACACATCTTTGACATTATATTTTTTAATCTGTCCCAAACCTGGAAGAATAAAAGAGCGTTGTTTCGCCCCTCTAGCTCCCCAAAGTATGCATTTCGATTGCAGCCTTTAGTTCTTGATTCCCTCCCCAACAGCAGCAGAAATGACACTGAATCAGCCTCCTCTGTTTCCACCCCGAATACGTGGGCCCTGCGCTGGGGAGAGGTAAGTGGGAACAGGAGCCCTCCCCCCACCCCCAGGATGCGGCACTCTCCCATGAAGCCAGCTGAGTGTCCTGGGACTAGGATCAGGGCTTTAAAAAGGGCCCCGGGGATGGCACTCACCTGTCCTGTAAGTGTGTAAATCCAGCAGCCAGCAAAGGCTCGCAGGATTTCACTGCATACAGAGGCCAGGCCCCAGCACCACCTGCAAAGCTGACCCAAAATGCTGCCTGGAATCAGAATATTTAGACACTCCCCACCAGTGAGTCCTACCTGCCACCAATCTTGACAGTAACGCAGTAGACCAATCGTCCGTTGGTTGCTTGGCCCTTACTGTGACTAGAACTGGACTAAGTACCACTAGGAATTTGAAGAAGGCAGAGACATGGCCTCGCCCTGGCCTATCAAATCAGAGGTCACTGCAGCTGGTGACCTGGAGGAGACAGTGAGTGCCCTCACTGTCAACAAAGGCCTTGCTGTGCCGCAGGATCTGAGGGCTGCTGCCAGCTCTGACCCCTTAGACTCTTAAAGGAACCCCAGGAACATCTGGCTCGCTGGCAGCTAAGAGGTGAGAAAGGGCTCATCCTGCCCCTGTGAGGTGACAGCCGCCTCTCTGCCGTCAGAGGAGTAAGCACAGCACCTACACCTCCTGGGAACAGGATTTAAAACAGCACTGGAGAGTAGAGAGGTGGCCCAGGTGCTGAGGGCCTGAGAGCCCTGTCGTTGGAGAAGCAGCTGCAGAAGCAGCCTGTAATGGCCAGGCCTGGGGCCAGACAGGAGCAGGCACCCTGCGACAGTGAGTCAGAGTCCCTCTCACTCACTGATGGGCTCAGTGAGCAGCCAGCATCCTCAGCACATGCAGGACTTCCTGACCTGGAGCAGAGGGAGCTTTCCAGTACAGGGGCTGAGCTCATCCACCTGAGCAGCCACCTGGGCTGGGGGATGCTGAGGCCCAGCCCGTTGCTTCTGTGAATCCACCCAATACGGTTGAAGTGAACAGGAGAGCCATTTAATTGAAGATTGGTACAGTTACCCTTGCTGGGCTCTGTGCCTCATCTCAGCGGGCTCCGCTCCGGATCTACATTTTATCTTTTTCTGTTCTTTTTGTGATATTGCTCAGCAAGCGCCCTACCTCTGAGCTTTGTGGCAGCTCTAGAGCTGCCTTCCTGATGTGCATCTGATCTGGCACATGCCCACTCAGACTCCACGCTGGGTCCCCATTCCTATAAGAAGAAGGTCAGATTTTTAGCATAGCTTAGAAATCCCCTTCTCTACCTGAGCACATGGAAAAACATTCCATGCTCATGGTTAGGCAGAATCAATATAATAAAGATGGCCATTCTACCCAAAGCCCTGTACAGATTTAATGCAATCCCCATCAAGATACCTATGGCATTTTTCAGAGATATAGATATAGCAATTCTCAAGTTCACATGGAACAACAGGAGACCCAGACTAGCCAAATCACTCCTCTATAGAAAGGAAGAAATAGGGGGTATCTCAATACCTGACCTGAAATTATATTACAGAGCTGTAGTAGCAAAAACAGCATGGTATTGGTATCAAAACAGAACCGAAGACCAGTGGAACCGAATAGAAGATCCCGAGACAAACCCCCATATCTTTAACTAT